>VXBQ01002032.1:912554-961501 GCA_013400175.1 Phainopepla nitens | reverse complement strand
GGCCTTCCATGGGGTGACAGCCCCCTCAGGGCATCCACCTGCTCCAGCACGGGCCTTCCATGGGGTGACAGCCCCCTCAGGGCATCCACCTGCTCCAGTGCCCTCCATGCGCTGCAGGGCCACGGTTGCTGCACCATCGGCTCCCCATGGGCTGCAGGGGAATCTCAGCTCCAGTCCCTGGAGCACTCCTGCTCCTCCTTCTCCACTGACCTTGGCCTCTGCAGGGCTGTTCCTCTCACACATTCTCACTCTGCTCTGCTCTGGCTATACCAGACCTGCACAACAGCGGTTTTTTTCCTTCTCAAGTAGGATATGACAGGGATGGTACTGCCATCTCTGATGGGCTTGGCCTTGGCCAGCAGTGGGGCCATCCTGGAGCCAGCTGGTGTTGGCTTCCCTGTTGGACATGGGGGAAGCTTCTGGCAGCTTCTCGTGGAAGCCACACCTGCAGTTCCCCCAGCCCTCCCCTTTACCAAAACCTGGCCATGCAAATCCAATACACTCCACTCCTCACCACTGTGAATCACGTACTTAAGAATTATCATTAAAATCCACATTCATCACACAAAAATCAAAACAACATCACAACACTGAATGAAAGTGGAAAACTTACATTAAATTCATTTCCTTGTTTGTTTCACCACGATTACAACTAAAATTTTCCACCATTATTGCATTCTCTGACATTGTCCAGCCCATGTTTGTCCTATTATCTCTCTTAATTACTATTCTTATCTCAAATTCCCTCATGTTCCCAGATTTCATTAAATTAGAGCTGTACATATTGGCAGATGAAGTGACTAGTTAAAGCCTTGAAGGTATGGTACTAGATAACTCTAATACTAGGGATCTACTTCCAGTATTCCCCAAGATACTCTAAAATAAGTTCACAAAAATAACCATTAAATTAATTTTTAAAAAATTCAACTTAACTTGATGATTAGGTGAACATCTTGCATACTAAGAAAAACCAATAGCTGTCCAACACAAGAACCACAGGGAAAGCAGACTTACATTTGTGTTGCAGAGTTTATATTGCTTGTAGGCACCAATGCACACGATGGCTGCAGCCCTCTGGGGCTGGGGCTGCCCCTGCAGGGCCTGAGGGCTGGAGTCGGCGCCGTGGAACAGACTCTGCGACACAGGGAACGAAGGTGACTGAAAAACCGAGGGCCCCAGCACTTGGTGTCCCGCCTGAGGCCCGCCTGGCTCTTGGTAAAGACTGCCGTGCTGCAGGGAAGGAGCAGCTGCCTGGCTGTAGGAGCTCATGAGACTCGCGCTCTGGTGGAACAGGTGGTTCCTCGACGACTGCCGCTGCCTCCGCAGCTTCTGAGGCTGCTGACCAGTATCCGTTTGTAAAGGTAAAATGTATGGCACTTTTCCATATCCATACTTTCCTGGACCAATAGGATTTCTGTTTCTGCTTCTAAAAACAGAAAAAGAGAGAAAACAATTACTGAATCCATAAGCAAAGGAGCAGTTAGGCATTTACATGACTTGTAATAAATATGAACAAGATGTAGTCTAGCTTGATGTATCAGGAATCTCAGCAGGCCTTGATCCTAACGCTGCAGTCTGACGAGTAAGTTGGCAAAAACCCCTTTTTCCAGTTCAGAGCAATGGGTGAATACAGCCCTTCTGGGTGACATTTGCACCTCAGGAAGGGAGACACCATTAAAAAAAATCATTTTCTTTCTGTACATAAAAACACTTATGTTTTTAATATAGATGCAAAACAGACTTCAACTCCAGTGAAAACCAGAAATTATAAATTGACATACTTATTTTCTAGAAACAGAAGTGTTACAGATGTCAGACAGCCACCAGATCAAAGGGACCTTTCTTTGGGATTGTTTTCATTTGGGTTTGTTTTCTTCCCAAGTCTTAAACTCTCCCAGGACTCTTGTTAGCTGGGAACCCTTTAAGTCATTTACCTCCCATTCCACCCTTATGGCCACGTGGGGCTTTTAATCAATCCTCCTGGCTCAAGATGTGTGAATAAGAGTGCTGATTTGCCCTGGCAGATAAGCGACCAGCACTCTTGAGCTGTTTATCCCTGTTAATCTGCTCTGTGACCAGGACAGTCATTGTTGAGGCAAGCTTTTGGTAGTTACAGCAGAGAGAGTAGTAAAATGGTTTTTGCGATTAAGGGAGGGAAAAGCTTCCAATAACTATACAGGAGAGGAAAGAAAAAGAATCTCTAAGCCTTGTACCTACTTAGCCAGACCTAAATGAGAGTGAGCCTACATAGCATTACTTTTTCTGTTGCTCCCTAGGCTGACGAAGAGCAAGAGAGAATAAGAGGAAAGCAAGTATTCAACAATATTTGCAGTCAGCTGGGACAAAAAGAGGAGAAAAATGCCACAAAGAATGGAGTTATCAACTATAAGTAAATTACTGCCTAACAGAAAAATATATGTAGAAAAGCATTATGTAATTCATGTCAGACCATAGCCAGCAGACATCTCTGATCTATTGTGTTCATCTCAAGCAGAGGCATAACAGCTGTTTAATGCAGATCTGACAATCTCCTTTCTTTGGGCATAATTCTCATAAACACATACACCTCTTTGATTGATCAGACAAATCTCTTTTGCACTTTGAAAACAAAAATGATGGGCCCCTTTAAACTTAAGCCAACCAAAATATATTCTTTGTTTCAAAAAATACATTTGCCCAGACAAGTAAGAAAATCAGGTTTTGTGCTTTTAATGTAAGGGTTGTAGCAAACATCATGATGATGATGATGATGATGATGATGTAACATTCTTACTGTCCTAACTTTTAACAATTTCTCTCATGCTGAGAATATGTCATCTGTGAACAGTAGGAACTGGCCCCTCTTGGCTCATTTGCAGTGTCAAAAAGGAATTTGGTTGTTGCAGCTTTTTCTAATTTTAGCCATAAGCAAACACCTTGGCAAATCAATGCATTATCGCTGCCTCACAGACCTTATGCTAAGGACAATGCTTTGAACCTCAAGTGGTCTTCAAGATTGAAGCACTTTCAGAGCTGGTGGGCCAGTTATTTATATTGAATAGAAACCCTCTTTGAACTAAGGATATACAGTGTCTAAAATGCACGGGCAAGATTACAAATTTCCTGGCCCTCCACCTCTTCTCTTAAGGGCTCTTTACACAGCCTCTTTCCAATATACCTTTTTCATTTTTTCCCTTTTTTCATCACTTCCTCTCTCCTTACATTTCTCTCACTGCCTCTAAAAGGAGGTTCCCTGGCTCACTTCCAGCTGAAGCATAACTCATTTTCTTTCTCTTCTGATGTCAGGCAGAATAAAGAATGTATTTCCAAGAGCTTTTCAGCATTTCATTTCTCTTATCTCCTAGTATCAAAGTATTCCTCTTGTAAATGAAAAACTGCAAGAGTGAACATTAGCAAAACCACTCATTTATGACAACAAGGAAGACTTGTTGTACAACTGCTGGAAAGTTTCCTTAGAATGAACCCAAAAAAACTTCTGATTTCTCACATTTTCAATTCACAGCCTTGCACTGTTTCTGAAGAAATAATGTAACATTTTGGAAAGGTAACAACCTTCAGCCACCAGATGCACCAGCGATAAGGAGAAAAAAAACTGCATAGGAATTACAGATTATTTTTCCCCCACGATCTGTTTTTGTCTATTGGCAGAAATAATTCCACAAGCAGAGGGAGATGGGTTTTTTTACCCTGTATTCCCAGTCACAACAACTGCACTAACGAAAGACAACAGAATCTCACCACAGATCCTCAGATAGAGTAAAAACAACACCTAGACTTTTCTTTTAATTTTGTGTAGAGTTTGGTCAAGTTTGAAGCTTTTTTCAAAACCTTCAAAGGCGTCCTTTACCAGGAGTCCTGTCCTGGAATGAACATTCAATTCCTCTACCACGCTAAGGAAAGCCCTGTGCTCAGCGAGCCTGGTCCAGCTGCACTTCTGGGTGCCCAGGGCCAGGCATTCTCCAGGTTCTTGCCAGTTCTCCTCACTTGGGAATTCAGCAGCTGCCTGTAATCTATTCTCTGAAGTGCTGCTGGCTGTGGCTGTGCCCTATCAGCTCAGCAACCAACCCAGAGCGAGCACCTACTCAAGCTGAACTTAACACTGATCTATCAGCAGGAACAGAGGTTTCATGTGCAAGATGAAAGTGGAAGAAAAGACAGAAGACAGGTTACAAATTTGATTTATAGCTTTACTTCCCAAAAATATTCCACATTATTTACCACTGCAAAAGTCTTTTAAATTATACTGATCTGTGCTTTGGCGTTGCTGTTATTCATTTCCATTTCAAAAAATGTTCCAAAACTGCAGTTCTTTGATTTCAGCTAGAAAATTAGTTCTAAAGGAGCTGAGTCCCCTTAGATCCCTATCAAAGCTCTCTGACTTAAATTTAAGCCCTTCTACTCATCATGGTTTTAACAGAACTGCTTTTTAGTAGGCAAAATCCTCTATAACTGAATCAATTGCATACATTCTAGCTTAATTAAATCTATTTCTGTGGGTAAGTATACCAATATTTAACTTAATACTTGAGGTCATAGCAAATTATCTGTTTTGCAGCACTACATTACTGTAATTAATTGACAGGTTTTAAAGGCCACTTCCCATCTACTCACAGCTCAAGTATTTAGCACAGAGTTGCCTTGATTATTTTTCTGAAGAACTGAAAATGACTTATTAACTATTCCTGTCAGCAATGAAGCTATTGAAATATTACTCCAATATTTAAAATGTAATTAAGAAAAAAAAGAAGGGAAATGGAAAAATCCTTGGAGACACAAAATGCCAAATTGGAAAAAACTTGGTCCTAATTCTGTAAATTTCTGTTAACAGGATCGCTATGGGCATATATTTTTTAATGTACTTTTTTTATTACTCCTAGATAATATTCTTAAAATTATTTCAGACATGCATTTTTAATCTGTGGCTTTTCCTCCATAATTCAAAACTGTGACTGGCCTACAATTGTCCAAGTCAATCATTTACTTTCCAGCCCTCGTACTGCTTTTAATTTCTTTCATGCTTTACATATTATTAGGCACACGGTTAAGAAGTTGTATTCTAAAAAGAGTCCACCATCATTTTGTGACTTAGGGGGGGAAAAAATCAACTGTCTTATACTGTTCATAACCGTTAGTGAGTTTACACCTCACAGTATTTTAGCAGATTCTTTGACAGGAATTATTTTTAACAAAAATGACTGATATACTAGACCTGGGAACAGTTTTCCACCTACTCAAGAAGGAGAGTTCCCACTGGCCAGGTTGATTCCCATCAAAAGCCACCATTCATTGCCTGTCCCACTGCACCCCAGCCTTGCTGCTCTGCATTCCACATACTCACTTTTCCCTGACTCTAAATCAATCTGGAGGAAATCACTTCAACATGAATGAAAGAGGGGAGCCCTTTCACTGTTCTATATTGCATAATGCATGCCTGCCTACTCACTGATCTAGAATCTGGCCTTACAGCAGCGAGCAGATACCTCTGTGAAACGTTTGGTCAAAAGAGCTCAGGCAGCCCTTCTGAGAGAGCATCACACACTGCAAAGCAGGGCACCAGCACCAACTCCTGCCACACTCCAGCACTGTTCCCTCCCAATCACCAACTCCTGCCACACTCCAGCACTGTTCCCTCCCCAGCACCAACTCCTGCCACACCCCAGCACTGTTCCCTCCCAATCACCAACTCCTGCCACACTCCAGCACTGTTCCCTCCCAATCACCAACTCCTGCCACACTCCAGCACTGTTCCCTCCCAACCACCAACTCCTGCCACACTCCAGCACTGTTCCCTCCCCAGCACCAACTCCTGCCACACTCCAGCACTGTTCCCTCCCAATCACCAACTCCTGCCACACTCCAGCACTGCTCCCTCCCAATCACCAACTCCTGCCACACTCCAGCACTGTTCCCTCCCCACCACCAACTCCTGCCACACTCCAGCACATTGTCCCCTCATCCGCACACTGCAGGGCAGTTCATCAGGGCAGGCTGTCACTGCACCTCACTATTGGCATTTTCATTAACTAAAGCAAGGGAACTAACTGGTTTTTTTACATTCATGGTACCTTTGGTAACCACACCATGATTTGTGGATACGCACTGCTCCCCATATATCACACATATGTAAGAGTATTAAAATTATTGTGAGCATACTTGTCCTAAAAAATTCAACTGCTAGAATTCACAGAGTAACCAACAATGCCTAAAAAGTGTTTCTTCTGAAGAAAAATTGATTATACCACATTACACCACAAACACTCTCATTTCTATATCTCATTTCTATATAAGGGGGAAAAGATATTTACATTTTTCTGAGACAGTAAAATTAATGAATAAGGTCACTAAATAAACTGTCTCTTAGAAAAGGTTTAATTAATGGAATGTGGACTATCTTAAATGGAATTTTCCATCCTCAGAGATCAACACTGATACCCCAGTTTAGTACAGCTGCAATATGCCCAGTACAATAACTTAGTATATTTGCTTTTACTAATCTCTCTGCAAGTGCTATATAATCTGATTTATGTGACTTTCAGCACTGAGATAGGATTCCAAAATTCAAACCCAAATACTTCAATCCTCTTTTTCAATAACACCTCTGATCCCAGGCAATTCTTAGCTTCTTCTTTAAGATTTGATTGAATAATGCAACCATGCAGTTGGCAGATAAACCAGCAGAAATTCAATGCAAGTAACCTCACAACTCTGCTGAGATGCCTTACAAATGATACGGGAGGTTTGGTTGTTTCTAGCCCTCACTGATGGGGCAATCATTCAGAGGTACCTGACTAAACAGCAGCGGTGTTCTCACTTCCCCTCCTTCAGCTCAGGAAGGGTTGAAATGTTCAGCAGTAAGAATAAGAAAGCTCAGGTGGTTTGCAATTACAGTATTGTGTTAGGGGATTATTTCTGGTAATCCCACCCAAAGCAGGCTTGCGTAGCACAATAAAAATTGATATTAATTTGGTATTAACAAGTGAGACCTAGAGCATGTCCTGGGGATTAATACCCACATGAGAGGTATGGCAAAAAGTCAACCTGAGGCCTCAACCATCCCAGCTAGCTACTAATTTTTTGAAAAAATACCTCATTTGACCATTACTGCTCTTAGATCCTGCCCAGATCTTTCTAGAAAATTTATCCCTAGAAAGAGATCCAATCCTTCTCTCTATCTTCCTTCTGTACACACACCAACCCACAATAAGCTTTTATAACCACAGTGGGCTTGGGGTAAAATCCATCATATTTTCATTCTATGAGAGAAATAATGAAAGGAGAAGTAGCTAAGTACTTGAGCTGGGTTTCGTTCCAGATATTAAGAAAAGCAAACCCTCATGTTAATAAATATAAAGCATGACAACTTGAGGAAATAATACCTTCTAGATTATGAAGGTCCAGCAATCACACATTTTTCCACCTACAGGAACCAGAACTGACTAGAACAGGTCACAGAAATTGCATCACAACACGTGGCTACTGGTTAAGGAAATAACAAGAGAATTGTCCTTTTAAAAGTTAACTGTAGACCTGCCAACAGAGTGACCTACATTTGCCTGGTCAAAGCATCTCTGAGAGGGGCAAAAGAATTACTTTCAGAAAGGAAATTCTGGTTTGACATTAAATGATGCACTCTTCCTTTCCACTGCTCAAAGGCCTAGAAATGCAAACTGACTCTATACAGGGTACAGAGCAGCACAGCAGACTTGCACATCAGCTGCTGGCAGCCGAATAAAGACCCAGAGCTACAGCCACATGAAAAGTCAATGATTTTTGCATTATTTCCTCAGTGCAAATTTTTCCTCTCACTCCTCTTCCAAACACACAAGAAATGCTTTAGGGAGGCCCTTTCCTTATTAACATACTTCTTTAACTTGCACTGTTTATGCAAGAATGCCTTAGTTATTTCATTATTCTGGTGATACATGTAGTTTTTTCTTTCTGCTCCTATGATCCCAGATACAAAGTATGTATCATGCTCACACAGTGAACACTGAGGTTTGCTGCTCCACCACCAAAGCCTATGTGAAGAGAAAGTGAGGGTGACAGCTGTAAACATCCTCCACTCAGCACATCAGTCAGAAATTGTGGTTCTGTCTTCTCCATCACCAAAAAAAGGAAATTGGAAATGCAACATTTAAGAAGTACTAAAACCTAGTCCATTATTAATATTTCCTTTCACGAAGTGTTTTCTCTCTTAAAGCATGTTATCTTTCTGCATGCCCTTAAAAGAGGCACACTTTTCCATATGTGCCTCTCAATAAAGATGTCTAAATGCTTTAATATTTTTTTCACTATCTCCTCTTTCCTGTCTGTTCTTAGAATGTGGTGTACTCCATGCACTTTAGCTAGGTGAAAAATACTAAACCAAGTCTGTGCTACAGGGAACTCAGCTCTCCCAAACTAGGGAGAGCTCCCTGCCTCTGCCAGTGGACAACCCAGAGAACCATCAGCTTTCTTTTACACTCACTCCAGTAATTACTGATTGTAATTAACACATTTCAATTATGCAAGAACTCTTCTTACTGCACTGAGTTAAACAGGGGAGAACTGAAATTTTTTAAACCAGGCTTCTAATGGTAGGTGCCTCAAATCTGACTCTCCCTGAACTTCTCATGCAGTCCTGGGTCCTAATGCCTGACTAAACTAAGTTTCAAAAGCTGAAAATGTGAATACCGTCTTCAAAGACAAGGTATAGCAAATTTTATGATATACAAATTCTGGTTTGGATTTTGCTAAAAAATCAGTTCTCTGTTCAGCTGCTTGGAAGCAGGCAGAGAACTTTTCCACTTGCTGGTAAATGACACAAACACACTGGGCTGCTGTATAGCACTGCTATTGCTCTCAAAACTCTTTGCCTTGGAAGCCATCCAATTTCATTCTAGTATGTTATCAATGCGAGCTTATCTCAGTCACAGATGTCTGTTCCTCTCTTACTATTTTATGGAAGTCTGCTAAAATTACAGTTTGTATATGAAGTCCAGTACAGTAAATAGAAATACCCCACAAGAGTTTCCACTGACTGCACAAATCGTGAAAACACAAGTGTTATTTAACAGCTTGACATGAATTTCCAATATCATCCTTTTAGTGAACACTAAACACAGTTCTACAGTATAAAAACCATGTGTAGAGTAAATCACATTTTGAAATCCATTTTCCATATACCTGATAGGAACAGTAATCTCCTTTGTAAAGAAAGTTTTTACTCTGGATTTTATAAATCAAGGAAAACTATTAGGTTTGTCATTCAAATAATTCCATTTTCAAATAACATTTTTTTGTTCTCATTGTGTTTTTACAGTCACCACCAAGGAATCTGAAAGTTATGCAATACAACAGGCTTTAAAGCCACCAGGGACCTCCTAACACAAGATGGAAATAACTTATTATGCAAGTAAGATTAAGACCTTGACCTTGAATCCAGTCTTTTGCCAAGGGGCAGAGTGTGTGGGGGTGGAAAATCAACTGTGGTACAGAAGCTTGTACTGTGCTTAGGAAAGCACAAGAATTTTCAAAAGCAAATATCTCCATCATACAGGAAAGTGAGCATTTTAATATTTCATATGGCAAGGCATTTCTTAGGAAATAACACAGCTTCAGTTCTGCAGACAGTCAGTATCATTTTCTGCTCAGCATCGTCTCATGTTCCAGCCAACCCTGCAGTGATTGCTCCAAACCACTCCAGTCTGTGCTGGCCTGCAGGGGCCACCAGAGCAGCAAGGGACAGCCCACGGGGATGGGAGCCCGGCAGAGGCAGCGGGGCTGCTGCAGAGCCAGGCCAGCTGGGATTCCCTTGGAAAGAGGTGCCAAGGGCTGGAGCAAAGAGCCTTTGGATGACTCTGTGCTGCCGGTTCAAGGGCAGGCTCCAGTGGCAGCAGTAACCCAGCCGTGCACACAACCTGGGGGTCCCTGCACAGCCCAGAACAGGCAAGCACCGTAGCAAATTATTAATTAGGAAACCAGAAAAAAGAAAATATGACTTTTGCCTCAATGCACTCATGTTAACACTACTAATCCTGTCTCTGGCATTCCCTGAGCTTCTGTAAGACCATCAGTGCCACACTGAATTTATACTCAACAGTCTAAGCTATCACTTGCACGGGCTCAACAGAAAGACAAAGCAGTGACAAAGGGAACTGGCAACACCTGAGAAGAACGACATCTGAACAGCTGGTCCCAATTTTTGAAATTCATGCTTCACTGAGACAGGCAGGAGCTTAACAGGTTAATTCTACTTTCAAGTATTCTTTTATATGGACAGAGTTTCCTGCAGGGGTTGAGAATGTCTTTATCAGCAGCAACAGAGCTCTACTGTCTTATTCCAGTCAGGCTGGAACAGTGCCTCAAGGTAATATTCTTTCTTATGTTGTTAAGAACAGTAAAATTTATTTAAAAAGGGAATTACAATTTACTACTTCACTAGGAATATTAAAGATGCAGATGATATGAAGGAAGGTTTCTTCGGTTATGTTTGCAGGGGGGAGGTCTGGGGTGTTTTCTGTTTTGTTTGGTTTGGGTTTTTTTGTCAGCTACCCCAAAAAAGTTCTCTTCATGCAACTCCCGGAAGAGAGCTGAGAGGGAAAGGCTGCTGGAATATATTCAGAGGAAAGACAGAGAGAATAGACATTTAAGGAGTGCTCCATCCCAGGGGATCTCCATGTCTGTTCTGCTCAGTCTCCAAACTGGAAACACATCTATTTTCCTTTCGTATAGATGCATAAAACGTCTGATAGATTGGTATCAAAGTGGATATAGAAGTGTTTCTCCAGAAGTGGGAAAATTAATTGGAATTACTTGTAACAGCACAGCTCCACCCAGCCTTAAAGACTGTTACTATGAAATTAACAAAAAATGTATATAGTGCTTAAAATATTCTATGTATTAAACAACCTTTTTTTTTTTATTTTCTTCAACTAGGAAATTTTGCTAAAAGAGGTGGTAGGAAGAAGAAAACAAAAAAGAGAAAACAAAAAGGCAATAAATAGAAATACAAAAGAAAACTAGAGTCTTGAGTAGAAACAAAGTCAACAGACAGTTGACCATCCTTTATGAAAAAAGTTAATTTTTTTCAACCAATTAATATCAGACTGGCTGCTGAAGTTAAGAATACAATCACAGAACAGTTATTTGTTCTGGTATTTAATGGAAATGTCACATGAGAGTGCAGCAGAAAAGGAAACATCTCTCAATAAATTAAAATGCAAATCTGAAAGGGAAGCACAATAATCCACTTGGCACAATTGTAGAATAATGACATCTGCCCTCGGACACCGTAAGTAAGTAGTAGTAGTCAAGGGAGGGCAGCCTCCCCCAGAAGGCGGTAAACATCGTACAAGTCAGTCTTAGCCTCTAATAAGCCTCCTGTCAGTGTGAGAAGACCCAGCCCCAAGGCGCCCTGCCCGTGCCGAGGGAGGCAGCAGCGGCCCCGGCCCGTACCTCTTGTCCGGCGGGGCGCCGTGCCGCGGGCCCTGCGAGTGCCGGCTGCCCCTCAGCGCCGCCCGGCCGCCCTGGCTGCCGTTCCGCAGCGCGGCCCACGGCTGCTCCTCGGTCCTGTGCAGCGGCACGGAGGTGCGGATGGCAGAGATGACGTGCCCGGGGTAGGCAGCCAGCGAGTCCTCGTGGTGGGCGCCCTGGTGGGCCAGAGCCCGGTCGGAGGCCGGGAAGTGTCGGCCCGGGCGGCGGTAGCCGCGCTCCCGGTAATAGGCGGGGAGGCAGGGCCGCGTCTGCTCCATCACCCCGCCGCTGCAGCTCCGCGAGCACGCGGACCAGGGCCCCCAGCTGCCCCACAGCCCGGGCACGCCGGCACCGCTGTCCTCGGGGCCATCGCCTTGCTCTTCTATCCTCTGCGGAACCTGCGGACACAACACACAGACTTAGGAATCACAACTCACACTGCAGCAAGAGGGGAGCACGAATACCTCGGTGTTCAGCCACTCACCCCGCAGTGACAAGAGAAGTGGAATGGCTTAAGGAAGTAACTTGTCTTATTCCCTGCCTGTCAAAGGATTGCCAGTATAGGAGGAGGTCTCCTACAGCCAACAGCCTTTCACACGAGGAGTCTGGGGTTGGTTGTTCTGGGTTTGGGGGGTTTTGTGGTGGTTTTTTTATGTTTGGTTGGTTGGGGTTTTTTTTTTTTTGTTGTTGTTGTTTTTGTTTTGTTTTGTTTTGTTTTTTTCTTTTGGACTATCTGGATAGAAATAGATTTTCTTTGTTCCCAGCAATGAAAAAATTGCATGATGCAAAGCTTGGAAATGTGTTATGATATTACCAAAAGCAGGAAATAAGGTCATTTTTAGTAATGAAATTGGGTTAACAGACACTCACTGCTCTGCTGCACTCTGATGCTTCAACAATGGAGAGTGCTGGTGGTTGCAATAATACTTCAGGAACTCCCATCTGATGTGGAACTTTTTACGAAGGCAATTATGTAAGAGGACAGGTTGACTTCCAACCAACCAGAAATGCTGCTATAGTTAACTCTTATATTACCACTCTTGCACCAGTCCCCACATTACCACTTCAGGGTGACCCACTCAATCCTACATTCACAGAAATTCCATCAAAGTCAAAAAAAGATGGGACAAATTGTTGGTCTCTGGTGTTGAGTGGCACTTAGTCCACACTCACCATTCAGCAGCACAAGGGGAGTAAAATAAAGAACCCCAGAGGGAGAGGATCCTTCTCATGAAGGAAGCTCGGAAGGATTAGGAAGGGCAAGATCTCTCCACAAGGAAAGTTAACCCCTCCAACCAAATATTTTAGACATCCTGACCCTGTGATTGGAAAGGCGTCAGCACAGCCAGGAAGTTACCTTACACATCTCCATTTTCCTGTGGTCTCCCCAGTATTTACCCATTCTTGGAGCTAAGTATAGTCAGGATTTCTCAGTGTTTTGCACTGAGCAAAATACTCGCAGTTTTTCTCTTGCTTCTCTTGACCAACTAGTTGAATCAAAAGTTTTGAAAGCAGGTTCCCAATATCTGATCCTCACAATTATTAATATGCAGAAAATTCTTTTAAATGAGCATCCTTTAAGTAGTTTATTAATACTCTGAACAAGCTTTGTACCAACAAGCACCCACATGCATCAATGCAACTGGGAGACCAGAAAAGGCACATCCACAAACATGTTTGCCATACCTCTCCAGCAGTATTCTAGTGCAGCTACCTCAAAATGAGCTTTGGAAAGCCAGCCTTGTCTGTTTGTCACTTCTCCTCTCCTTTACAGCATAAGAACCTAAACCCCTAACTTCCATTAATAATTTTGCCTCCAATATTACTGTTTAATAGCAAAAGATTACCATCTCCACACTTAGTCTCTCCTCACAGCCACCACACAGCGCGGTACCTGAGCTGTGCCCCAGTCTGCCAGGGCACACATTGCTCAGCAGCTGGCTGCAGGCATGGCAGGCTGGGCTGGAGCAGGGGCTGAGTGCAGCATTACAGTGCAACAAGCCAAGCCAGCACAGGGTTTGTGGTGCTGCTGTGTAATAGTCGGTTGTGGTCTACATAATCTGAAACATTTCCCCCTCTGAGGCTGCTCTCACACTTTCATCACCAACCACAGTAAAAACTGCATTTAATTATAACTTCTGATTAATAAAAAGCATCTGCATTAGTGTGATATGTTACCCATTTCTCCCATGTTATTTGAAAACAGGAGCAGATGTCTCTGTATTTTTAATGTCTTTTTTTCCTGTGCGTACCCCATTTGGCATCAGCCTTTAAAATCCAATAGCCTGTACAACCTAATACCACATAATGTCAAACTCAGAACATGCAGCAAGGTCTTTCTGGCTGCTACATTTGCTTTCATATCCAATAACAGAACACCACTGGCTCATGCTTTGACCAACTAAACAAGCTATTCTTCAGTTTGTGATTTTTCCAATGAATATTCACTGCCCATACTTACACTATGCATTAATATGCTCTACCTCAGATATTAAATTGTAATGACTACACACAGAGACACTCTTCTGTTCTGAACTCAGTCTGCAGTAAAATTTACTTATTGTAAAACTCATAGCCCTTTGTTATCACACAAGGTTTCACTTGTTTGGACTACTTCTTAATCATTTCTATAATGGTTCAGTACACCTGGTTTTTTCTAAATGCCAAAGACACACGTAGGCAACAACTGAAAACTATAACCTATAAGCAATTCAAGTTCTCACTAACATAAGAAATGTACCATTTTGCTGAAATAGAAACTAAATAGAGAAAAGTGTCAGCCTGCAACAGAGAGAACCTTCTGGCTGTCAAACTTCATTGCAGCAAGAATTGGTTCAGATAAAATGATACTTCATACGATTGAAGGCAATGTAAAGTAATTTCACACCCCCTAATCTTCATAGTGAAAGACTTGAAGACACAGCACAATAAGGTTTAATCCACCTAGTTAAGGAAGAACATAAAAATAAAACTTATAAAAAAGTAACATTATAATGTCTTATACTGATAGACAAATTCATCAATACTACTTAGTTGTCCGATAACAAAATTTTGAGATGAGAATTTTCAGTAGTAAATCAGGTTATGAACTTTAATTTTCTTACTTTTCTTACTGTTTTCTTACTTTGAGTAAGATATGGGCTGCAGATGAATCTTCAGAGGAGATGATGTGATTGACGGCATACTCTACCCAGTGAATTCTACTATGAAAGACTGAATAAACTGAAGCTGCTTAGTTTAAGAAATGAAAAACAGAGGGGACAATAATGACACTTCCAAACATTTTACATGAATAAATACAAAGAGCTGCTACTTTTCTCTTTGCAGCAAACTGTTCTTGTTTATAGCCAACACAGGAATAACCATTCGGATTTAAATTTCATCAAAGGTGATCCAAATTAATGGAGGAAAAGTACTTAGAAGGAAGGCAAACAAAGCCTGGGAGCAAATTGCATGAGGAGATCTCGTCAGCACTGAGACCAGTCCTAAAGCTCTAAAAGAGGTGTCACTGACCCTTCCCTAGGGGAGAGAAGCTGAACTGCAGCACTCACAGGCCGGTTCCCCTCCTTTGATCCTGTGATTTCCAGGTAACTTAGTAGCCAAAAAGAAATTCTGCCACAGCTCTGTGGTATAGCCAAGAAAGAACAGGTAGCTTCAGGATTCAGCTGAAGTATTTCAGAACATCTCAGACACACCACATACTCAGAGATCCCTGACGTTAGGTCCCTCCTTGTCTTGTTTTAAGAACTACCCATTAAAAGCATACTTTCTGAAAGGAAACTGAACTTTTCTTGCCAAATTAAGTCATGAGAGTAATTTCTTTAGGAGAATCACATAGCCCATATAGAGATCAACCAACCCATTTAATCTGCTTTTACCATATTTCATGACTGATTTCCTTCTCTAGGAAGACTAGAGACCTAGACTCAGTCTAACTATAAATGCACCACTAAAAAGATTTTTATCTACTGCCAGTTAATCACAACTAAATATTTTGCTCTACAAACTCAATTTCTTTTCCCCTTTAACTGCCCCCTTTCTTTCTTTCCTACACATTTTTCAGTTATTTTGCAGGCCAAGGCTTGGAAGTGGACACAATACTGTTCACTATATGTGTCTGTACAATAAGCAATGTAAAGAAAAGTTAGACAAGTTTTCAGGTGTACAAGTGCTTGAAATTTCTACAACTGCACCAACTCCTATTAATCTGCTATAATTCCTGAAATGAGAAATTTTCTTCATAAAGACTGTTACCAAATATCTTCCAATCTGCCACCTTTTGACCAGTGAGTGGCAAACAGAACTGAGGCAGGATTTTCAGAAGGGTAGTTTCAGGGTCACCCCTTCTTTTACTGACCAGTACCCCACATCCCTTTCTGTTCATTTTCCTAAGTTTTCTTGTATTTTGTCACTTTTGTACATAGGAGCTGCACTACATATAGGTTTTATTCTAAAAGAGCTTGTTGGGGTTTTTTTCATAACATCATATAGAATTAAATATACTATCAGCAGGCTGACATAGATGACATTTTAAATAGAAAAATAGATTATCTTTAATTCATGTAATTCACCAATCACTCTGATCCTGAGTCAAAAATTCAGCAAAAAGTAGGAATATACAAGGTATAGAAATTCAATGCCAATTTCTAGTACTGCCTCTGTCAGAATTTAGAAATAAGATCCACATCTCAGGATTGCAACAGCAGTTGTTGAAACTGTACTATGCAAGAATGTCCCTGAAGAGGAAATGTCATTTGAACTGAAAGCCACAACCATTTAAAATGTAACTTGTTGTGCAGGAAGACAATGGCAGACAACACTGCACTGATCTGACAAACACAAATTTTAAATACTGTAGAACACTTCATCCTGTTAAACTGTAGCTTAAATACAAATTAATTGTTCAGAAAAGTAGGGAGGGGAAAATGCTTAGATCAGAGGCCCGTTTAGCTCAGTACTGTGTTTCTGACTGAGTGGAAGAAGCAAAATTTTAGGAAACATTGTAAGAACCAGGACATATTCAGAGATATCCAGGGACCTTCTGCTTACAGCTAACCAGTAATTCAAGGGCCTCCTTCAGCTAAACACCATACTGCAATTGTTTTCCATACCCACTACTGGACTCATTCTCCATGAATACAATTTATACATTTTTAAACAAAATTTTAAATCTTGGCTTCCAAAAGATTGTACAGTTTACATTGAAAAAGTGCTTTTCTTTGCTCTGGTCATACATGCAGCCTGACCACTTCACTATGTCTCCCAAATTTTTCTTAGTGATAAATGAAGAATGATCATTCCATATTCTCCTTCACCATACTAGGATGTCTGATTTGAAATTGCTAACACAATCTAGTTCCAGGATCTCTTTCTGAAATTCAGCAGCCCTAATCTGTTCAGTTTCTTTTTGTAAGGAATTGCCCATTCTCAGCACCCTTTCCACTTCTACATTCTTACACAGGTGCGCAGTGCTGCATACTGTACTCCAAATATGAATTAATGATGGAATTCCACAATAATAATGATTATAATGCTTGGTGACAGTCTATACCTTTTAGCCAGCTACATAATTAAGCTATTATAGCCTCAGCCAATCTTACTATGTGTTCTGTAGATACTAAGCATGCTGTAGCAATCCAAATTCAAAACTGAAAAGGGATACAAGACAATGGCAAGCTTTAAACCTGGAGATATCTGAACCAAGTCAGACATTTCTGGTATTTCTTACCATTTCAGTTTAGATACAATAATGTTATTAGATGTCATAGATTTAATTTTTAACATATTATCCAGTAATTATTTTTTCTGGGTAAATGCCCAGAAAGGAAATGAACTCACGAACAAATTAACTACATCATATTCCTAAATATACATCTGAAAGGGATATAACAGGCATACATGTATGTTTCTCAAAGCTTTATGGTATTACTTTCACCCAAAGGCAAAGAAATTGTGTCTAGAGAACATTTTATCACCCGCTCAGAAAAATGCTACCAGTGGTATTCACTGAGTTAACCCACATTCATATACTGGATGCAAAGTGGAATGAACAGAAGCATGTCTTACCTTCAGCTGCTACTACCCTTTTGTCCTGTGCTTCCCAGAGCAAAAGCTCCTGTAAATTCTGTTAATATTCCCCAAAACTCTCCAGGTTTTAGGTGTTTTCTCATTGTCTCTTCCGTAGTCCTTCTTCTCATTACCCCACACGTGATAACCCACACTATGACACCAAATTGTTCCCATTGTTACTCAAGGAGTATCAAGGCATTTGGAAAACTTGACTCCTTGTTTATTCCATTACTCCAGGGTTGCACCTTCACTAGGGCACAGCCTGTCACAAAGAATATGCATGCAGCTTTTGCTGCTCAGGCTCAGACTCACACTGACTGAGGATTCAAAACACCAGTAAAATAGGATATTGACAGTCTTTAAAATGCATATGTCCTACTCGGGATGAGATGAACACAGCATTCTTCATGAATTTTCACCTTTCGTGAATATAACAGATCAATGATCAAGCCACAAAGTAAGAGCTGAACTTCTTAAAATTTCAAGAGTGTAAAAACAAAACCAGTAAGACTCCCAGAAACAAGATCTGAACTGCTGCTCAGAGCAGAGCATGCCAAATTTTGAATGGGCTGAGGAAATGATAGTTCAATTTTAGAACCTGTTCAAGTGTAACATCATTTTATTTCCCTTCCAGTGCTGTAAACACATCTATGGAACTCCTTTAATTCTTTCACCAATCTAAGCATCTTAAAGGAATATCCTTCCAGCATTAGCTCAGCTGATTTCTAATAAAGTCCATACCTATATAGCTATGACAATTTCCCAGCAGCAAGGCTTTACAGTCCATTTTATATCTGTTCATTTGAAACAACCGTATTTTTTTATCCCTCCTATGAGAAACATGTGGGACATTGGTGGTGTGATAAAAAACAAGCTACCCAGTTGTCCCCTCACAAACTTCCAGCTAATTTCTCTGAAGGCTAGCAGAAAAATGGAGCGGAGGCCAAACAAAACATCATGACACAATGTGTACATGTCTGCCTGGTTCGAGTGCTCAACTACTTTAATCCTTCAGTGCATTTTGGAAGCCTTTAATCAGAGAAGTAGTAAACCATTTGAATATTACAGTATGTGGTAAGTGTAAATATTACCAGCTTAAATGATTTGGATTTCTGTTCTTTGTATAAAATCTCTGTCTGAACATCTGTGCCTGTGAAGATTAAAGGGCTAAAAAGCCTGGAAATAGAAGACCTTTGTATTCACAAATCACTGAAGGGAGTTACAATGCCTGGACAGCTTAACTGGCCCTTCAACCACCTCTGACCACATCTGAAGAAACCAGAACATTATTTGAACAGTCTAGAAAGTAAACAGCTCTGAAAAAGGTTCAGGACAGTTTTTGTGCCAACAAATCTTGAAGCTTCCCCCAAGTTTGGCTAATTTTTTCACACTGAGACCACCTCCATTGCACTCTGGGAGATTAGTGTTTTAAGGAAGAGGTTTCTTTCCACTCTGTGAGACCATGAAGTGCTTTTAAGTAACAGACAGCTCTCTCCTGACCTCACTTCTACCACTTCTATACAACCATTCCTTATCCATGGTAGGATCACTTCTCATTTACAGTAAGGTAAAGATTATCAGGCCCTCACTATATCACAAGTTAGGCTTCTTTATTTTTAAAAGTATTCCCTCACCATTCACTATCATTTGTGGCCTAGGTCACTAAGCTTATACTACCCTTGGTCTCCTCCAGGTCAGCCATCTACAGCTGTGACAAAGTTGTTGCCATTCTATTTATTTCTACACTTAGAAAAATCTTTGGGATCTTTGTGGTAGAAATACACATTCTTTTTATTCTGTAATTGCCCTTCTCCAGATCTCTCGGTGAGTTGTCCACCTGTCACTCCAGAAGCAGAGAGGACAAGTTGTCCTAAAATAGAAAGCAACATTCCCTAACAGAAGAACTCATCTGTGAATCCAAAAAGCTTCTCATCTTTATCATCACTCTCATCCAAAGCTTGGGTAGAACTAGCATGCAAAACTCCTCTGAAGGAAGATGAGAAATTTATCTATGACCCTGTAAGCTCACCTGCACTGGAATCCAACTGGAACTGTGATATTTTCATCTTTTCTTCCAAAAAAAACCAGAACTCCTCCTCTCAGCTTAAAGAGGTCAGCATTTTTTAATTTAAAGATAAAAATAAAAGTTCAGAGGTCCATGAGGTTAAAAACAGCAGGTTAAAAACAACAAAAACATTTGCCTTGATTTTGCAAAGAGTATAGTCACATAAAATAATGTATCCTTATCCTGTCTCCTTTCTTCAAACAAAGATGAATTTTATTTCTTAGCCACTTTAATCCACAACATCAAGGACAGGGAATTAGTAACAACACAGAGATAGCAAGAAAATTCTTTCAGTTGTTGTTCTAAGTATTCTGTTCTACTAAAAGGCTAATTTTAAAGGAAAAGTCTTGTCGTGGTGTAAATCACATCTCCTGTTTCCTAAGGATCACTGCAATTAGAATAGCAACATCATTAGCTAGAAAGACTCTATTTTACTAAATGTTATGAAAGGGGCAGATGTATATCTGTACAGTTAAAGTCAAGCAGCTGTGCTGAAGGCAAGCAGATATACTGACCAGTGAAAAACTGCAAGAGAAATATGGACTCCCTTGCAGTTATACAAGTGATGTGTATGAAAATGCAATCATAATGCACAGCAGTAATCCTATAAACAAAAACATTACCAGAAAAGATGACACCTGTAACCATTTGTTGCAAAGGAACAGCAGCTGTGCAAATCCACAGTGATTTAGCCTCTCCAGTGCAATGCAGTTTAGTTACACAGCCCAGCCAGCCAGACCCCGGTAACTTTGCAGAGGCTCTGTTAGCAACAGCTGAGTTCCACCTCAGCAAAGCCTGACAAGTTACACACTTGAGTCACTGCTGACTGTGGGGCAGAGCTTCACTCTGCCTGGACTGTGAGGAAGAACACAGGCCTCCCTTCTAAGCCTCTGCTTTGGAGCTTATTGAAAAGCAAGGTGGTGAGCAGCTGTGCTGGAGGTCCCAGGGTGCTCCTTACAACTGCTAGGCTTTAGTCCTGGTGCCTGGCCAAAAGCCAAGCTTAGATATTAACTACTTTGTCTTACTCCAGTATTTCAAGGATATAGCAGATTTGTTTCATGCTTCACAGTGTACTCTTTTAGAGCGTGTTCAAGTAGCTGAACTCCTCAAACTGCTCACCATGACCAAATGAGAGATCTTGGCCACCTTTTCCTTCCCCTGTTCCACTCCTTTCCCTCAGCTCTTGCCTCTGATCTTGGATGCTGTTCCTTATTTCTCTTGACTTAACAGTGATGACCTCTCCACAAGGCTATTTGAATCCAACAAGAGAGAGGGGAAAAAACAGCCAAAAAAAACCAAACCAAAAAACCCCAACACACATCCCAAAGCACATTAATCGCAAAACTCTGTAAGTATAGTCACATTCCCTTGAAAAATAGTTCCTCTTCATTGAAACATTGTATATCTGAGAGATAAAATCAAGTTTATTTCTCCTTTAATTTTGAGCCAGCAGAAAGAAATTACACTGAGCTCAAAGAAGCTCAAAATTCTTTAACAGTATTGTACTGTCCCAATGAAAAACTTGTAAAAATATATACTGACACTGCTTCCATACAATAAAAATCAGTTTGTTAAGACACTGCACCTCCACTGAACTCAATACTCACCTACAACTGAGGGACAAAAAGATATGCATAAATTCAATGCAATTCTGTTGCTTCAACACTTATTTAGTGCCATAACAGAAGCAAGATGTTAAAGCAATATTCATATCAGAAATTTTATTTGGACAGACTTTGCTACTATTTACACTACCAGTTTTGCTAAAATGAATAAGGCATAAGTATAACTACAGCTTAATTTTTTAACACAGAAATATATGATTATCAAAAATCCACTCAGGAGTCACTTCTGGAAAATTTGGAATACAGATTTCAAAGGTCATCTAGGAGAAGGACTGTGTATAGTTTAACCTTCAGTTCAACACAGTATGACACTTATCAGATAAGTTTAAATTTCAATAAAATAAGCACAGGGAGGGAGAATAGAGAGCTTGACTGCATCATGAGCAGCAGCGGGGCTGTTCATATGTCTAGTAGTGAGGACAAGGCAAGTTAATTATTCAAATAGTAAGAGAGATTTCATTTTATCCAGCTGCAGAAACCTTGGCTGATTTTATAATGCAAGTGGCAAAAATTTTGTTTCACATAACGTTTCCCCTTTTTATCCTATTATTGATGAGTACTTTGGCCTTACAGAGTACACTTGATATTAGAAATTATATACTATGCTTGAGGAATAAATAAGTTAGATTATTAAAAAAAAAGCTCCAAGAGACTTCCAGCCAACATCGCAACTCCTGTCTTCAGCAAAACCTCATAAAAGTCTTTTGCATAAGAATTTTTGTTTCTTTCTAATGAACACAACATTTAATGTATTTACATTACTGTACAAATCTGTGCCATTTACAGAGATAGGATTAACAGAGTAGTGCCCTAAACTCAGATGCAGGAACATAAAGAGCTGGGAGGTTTTTTCAGGTTTTGTGCACTTCTGACAGCAGAGACGGTGTTGATTAAAGTAAAGAAGCTTAAAAGCTACTTCTATATAAAACTCAGGTAGCCATGTATTTCTGGATCTAGAAAGTCTGTATTGGTCAGTTCTGACTTTATATGTCTGACAAGCCTCCAAGACTTTCACTCAAATAAAGTCTAAAAGCAGAAAACATTGCCAAATCAAAACTTTTCCCGCAACTTTGCCATTTGGTTTTGCCATTTCCCCAAGTCTTAATTCCAATATTGCACTTCTGTGCTATAGAAGTAATTTGGCTCATTCTTCTAAGCTATCAGCCTCATGCTGTTATGCCAGAAACAGATTTTTGTATGTGCATCTGAGGAAGCAACCTGCTGAGTTCTGCTCTTCCAGATTTTGTTGATGAAATTTGCCTTAAAATTTAAAAAAACAAACAAACAAAAAATGCCGCTTGATCAGATCAACTTCTTTTCCCATGTTAAGCTCCTAAACATGTCACTAAGTCAAGAGTAGCCAAGTGGTGCCTTACACAGTTGTAATACACTGAAGCAAAATAAAAAACTCCTACAAATAAAATAGACTTTTGTTGAAAATTCTGCATTGTGTGAGCCTGTGAAACTAGTGTGACTTTAAACATGGATTAAAAAAAAATAGAGGAAAGAAAAGATTTAAAGCTACCAAGATTTAAAAATAAACAAAAAACAAAACCAAACAAAAACCAGAAAATAGTATCTTGCAATGTTTTTAAGTGTACTCAAGTCCTAAAAGAACAACATCTCGGCTGGTCTGTAGGTGCCTAGACTTACAACTGGATTTCCATCAACTGCTTTGGGGATTGTCCTGGGTTTTAGCTTATTTTCCCAAAAGTTTTAGCATAAGAAAAAAATCTAGACTATTTGAAAATATTTAAATTAATTATTCAGCCAAATACCCAAATCCAGTTTTCTGGTTTTATTTCCCTGTCTATAGAGGCAAAATAAATCTATGCAGGGTGCACGAGACAGATTCCATACACTCTCCAATGCTGCAGGTTCAAGCACCAGTCATGCTCAGTTTAATGCAAAATAAACACACAGTAACAATTGGGGTATGGTCTAATGTTTCATTAGACTTCAGCTCTAGTTATTTGATTCCCTATACTGTATCCTTTAAGTGTGTACATCAAAGTCAGCAAACACCATGTTCATTATTTATTATTTTGTTAAAATTGTTCATCAAATCCCTCATCATCCTCATCTCCCTTTCCTTCTGCACAACCGACCTCCTCTCACATAGAGAGAGCCCTGCCAAACAGCAGAGATGTCCATCCAGAAACACATGGGAGATGCCAGCAGATATGTGTTGGGGTTACTACAGGAAAAGAACAGAAAGAACTTGCAGAGCTAGAAAGCTGAGAACTCACACTCAGAAACATGTCTGACTCAGGCCTTCAGAATTACTAACAGCCCCTCTTGTCTAGAGCTTATAGGTGGGGCAGAAGGTTTGTGAAAAGTGTATTAAATGCAGTTCCAGTCTAAACCCAGTTTGGCATGAATAGAATCCTCTCCCTTGGGGCAAGAGCAGAGAATGACAGCCAGCCTTGGGGCCCTGTGTGAGACTGTCACTAGGAAACTTGTGCCTTTTTCTCAGTAAAGGGACGTCTCCAAGGTGGTTACCATGCCCTTAAGTCCCTTTAACTAGTATAGAACACACTCCAGACCCGTGGCATTTCTCATTCAACTGAAAACAAAGAATCTGATTTTATCTAAATTAATTCCGGGGCTTCCCAGAATGAAGCAATTGTTTCTCTGAGTTACTCTATTTCAGTTTGTAGATTTATTCTCCCTAAGGCCATTTGGAAGCTGGACTGAAGCATCTCTCCACTGTCAGTGTTACAAAAGAATGTCTAATCACAGTGAGTACTGAAACCAGAGCAGCAGCGTGACCATCTCAACTGCACAACAAAAGAGAAGAGATGTAAGATAGGCAAAAATACTAAATTGTCCTGCAGTTTAGAATAGAGCCCTTGGACACTTGCTGCAGACTGGACTGTGCCAGTTTCAGACCACATCATTACTGACCCCATTTAACTTGTCTTACAAATAGGCTGCACAAGGAGTTAACATGACTTCTGAGTTCTTCTAAACTCTGACAATCAGACAACTTCAGGTTTCTAGTCCACACCTATGAGGCTATTGTCCAAATAACTTTTTACCCTAAAGACAGTGGCATAGGCACATTAAAAAAAGCAAACCCTGCAAACCTGCCTTTTAGTTCCTTTTAATAGTATAGTTTTCAAAAAAATACACATCTTGGATTATTATTTAAAAATCTATAGTAAAATCAAACTTGTTTTTAAACAGATTATTTGATATCTGCAATAATTATTGGTTGTGTTTGAATACCAATAGATATTAAGATATGAGAAAAACATTGATATGAAGTGAATGTGGTGAGTGTGGGAGGAGACAGAACAGGATTCAAGGGGTCTTGCCTCAGGTCTGTGGCAGAATCATCAACACCTGCACATTTTTCCTGATAAACATTTGTCCAACACATTCACAGAGACCTACATCATAGAAATTCTAAATATCATTCAGTCAATATAATCTTCTTTAAATCCTTACCATGACCAGTTTTTTCTAATGTCAAACCTAAGTTTGCTTTGCCTCAGTTTAAATCTATTTCTTCTTATCTGGTCCATCAGAAAAAAAAACAGCCTTTTTTCTAGTACTCAAAAGTACTTGAAGATTATATCTGCCTCCAGCACCAGTCTTCCAATCTTTAGAATAAACAATATTAATTCATTCAAACTTCCCTAAGAGGTAAGATTTTAAAATCTCTTAAGGATAATCCTGGCTGCATTCTGTTTTTCTCCAAATTGTCCACTACTTCCCTGAAAGGCAGTGCAATAACCCAAGGATTCTAGCCAAGATCTCACTAATGCTGAGCAGGATGGAAAGTGTGCAGGCTGCAAGCCTTCTTAGAGATGCCAATGTCTAGAATGAGTGAACCACCCACAAGAGCACAACAGGAAATTCCAGCAGTTTCCAGCTCCAATCTCTAGCAATTTGAATAGCAACAGAGTGATTTGGGTCCAGTTTCTGTTTCAGACATTTCTATCTCTGCAAGAGAAAGAGCTGTCTATGAGCAACTGGGTGGTTCTCTACTCACTCTGTGTCTGGTCACACTCACAGGAATTCTTTTTTCCATGTCTTACATGATAAAAATGGTCCAAAGCTTTAGTAACTATTTGTGACCTATAATACTCCATACAATTTCTCAGCTAATTAACCATGATGAGCCTCTTTCAACTACATATATATTTGTTAAAAAAAAGAAACAAAAAACCCCATATGCACAAACAGAAGCCATTTATTTCCAGAACTTCATTCAGATTGCATTACTTTACACATCTTACTCTAATATTTTCACATTTACCTTTCAGTACACAAAGTCTGAATGTTTCTAATGCTTACCTTTCTGTGTTCAATTGAAGGCTGTGGGATGACAAACTGAAATCCCAGCACTGCTAGGGAACTGAGAAGTCTGAAAAGGCAAACAGTGAAACAGAACAGATAATTACCACTAGTACAAACCACACATCTACAACATCTTACAGGGCTTCACAGTGCAAGAAAATATTTAAACACTTGAATACCATTGCTAACCAAAGCAGACTCTCTAAACTGTATGAAATATTCTTATAAGATTCTGTTCACAGCAGACTCATGCCTGAATGTATGAACCTGGTTCACGCATAGATTTGTCCAGCTATAAAGCAAAAGTGAACCAAATAGAATCCATTGATAGTATTTCACATAACTTCATGCTTAAATTTAAAAATTCCTGGCAGTGCATAATTTAATACCTCAGAATTCGGTATCAAACTGACATATGCTTTGCAAGTTTTCTAAAATGCTAAGTAAGAATTCACCCATCTGTGGACCACATCTGCTTCTAGGCTCCTCATTTTACAGATGAACACTCCACCTCCAGCACACAGGAAACAGAAAATAGGTTCCTCCCCAGCTGCCTAACACTTGTGAAAATTGAATAACCTAATGGGCACAGAAGATGGAAAGTAGGGAACACAATCCACCAGAGACTGAGGGTAAGCAGCCAGGCATCACCCCAGTCCCCACATCTTCAGTCTGAAAGGAGTCATAATGGGAACGAAGCCCAGACAAACTGTTCTGTCAAGCCTCACCACTGTAGTGACTCCTAGGAGCCTGTTACAACTTAGGCACAGTTAGCTCAGTATTTTGTTTGCTATAATTTGCAACAGAGACTGGTTTGTCTTCTTCTAACAAGCCCCTTCACAAGAAAACATGGACAGGTATGGCAAAAAGGATCAAGGTATCTTTATCTGTACCAGGAGTTTGACTTTTCAGTCTGCAAAGAGTATGTTTCAGACCCACTATGAGGGGGAAAGCTGCTAATGATTTGCTGAATTTCAATGCGGAAGTAAAATTGATGGATTTGGATACAAAATACCTCAGCAAGCTAATGGACCAGACAAAATCCAGCTGTATTTCCTATTCACAGCTCCTTCCTTTGCTCACTACCCTGTAACCCTTTAAACATCTCTTACTGTTTCAGGTATTTTCTGAGACAGACCTCCTAAAGAGAAAGGGTTTTTTTTTTAATACTAAGCATTTAACTACCATCAATACAAATATTCTTCTGCTAGAGATAATGTTTATCTTGAGCTCTCTGTGTTTGTTCTTGCTAATATACTGCAAAAGGAACCATTAGGTAAGTATTGATTGCACATCATCACCTCACCATCTATGTCCCTCTCTATCAAAGCAATAAACCAGTTAAAGGCTAGAAAAAGGTCATTATTTCTTTACTGCCACATCAATTTAAGAAAAACATAAAAAAGAAGCCCTTTAAAAAGTATGCTAGAAGGAAGTCTGGTATTTCACAAAGCTAACATTTGTGATAAAACAAAATACAGAGGAGGTGGCTGAAATCAGAGCCAGCGTAAGATGCTACAAAGAAATCACAGCAGGAGTCAAAACATGCAGTTCAGAGCAGGGCCCAATCACACAGGGGTACATGGAAGCCAAAGGCACAAATGAATAAACTGATTTGCAAATCACACCTGAAATCAAAGGCAGAATTAGAACTCAGACCTCCAAACTGCATCATCACAGCATCAAGTCTGTCTTCAGCTCAACTGCCTATCTCTTTTCTAAGTGTTTAAGTGATCTCCCGATTCTTCTCAATGAAAAATGACAAGCATCTAAGTAGGTGGAGAGCAGTGTCTGACAGGCCAAGCCTACATCTTCTGCAAATTATATTTAACTTCCTTCTCAGAATCTTCCTACCTGCCCCTGCTCCCTTATGGCTTCTGCTCCCCATAATCTCTCAGAGAATGTGAAAGAAAGTTCAGATTTTCCATAAAGAAATGAATGCTTTCATCCTCAACAGGACAGGATTTTTCTGACCAGTCTGACAGTCTACAGAGTTCCATGTGTAAATTCTTCTGAAATCATGCACAAGGTTGTGAGTTCTGAGCGGAATGAGAACGGTAATCTTCAAAGCAAATTACTTACCAGATTAAAGTTTTCAGTTCTAAAATGCAAACTTTTAGTAAAAGTGTGATTACTCTGTGCCAGGCTTTTCCTGACCATTCTTTCAGGAGATTGCATCTGTATGTACATGGCTCAAGGACAATAAAGAGAGATTTTAAATTTGCTTCTGTATCTGCAATTGGATCTGTCAGAAACAACGGTATCAAGCTATTATTTCAAACACACAGGAAATTTGCCAGGAATATTTAAGCTATCCTGAGGCAAGCCTCTAGCTTCAAATCAGTGTGTGGCCATTTAATTTTTTTAATGTTATTTCCCTCAGCAGCTTGCTTTGGCTAACTTCTTTGGACTAGGCTTTTTTATTTGTCATGCGTGACTAACTTTAAGCCTCCCAAGCTACAAAAATGGGCTTCTCCAATTTCAGTGGGCTTGGTTCAGGTATTCTCAAAGTGTAGAAAAGCAAAAAATAATAATTGCTTTTCAAAATAAGGCAAAACTTTTCAAGTATACCTGAAGAGGTGAGGTACCAGTTGCAGCTGACTGATGTCTGTATAACTCAGGCCTCTATGAACCTTGCAGGGTACAGCCCCTGCTCTCACAGTTAAGCCACTGTTTGGAGCCAAGCACCCAGTTTGAAGCAAAGTCTGACCTTAAACTGTCTCACTTTTTCTTACTGGCAACACCAATTGCCAGTAATATAAAAACATAAAATAGAAACATAAATATAAGCAACTGGGGAAGAGGGGGAGGTACAAGCACAGAGCAAAGCAACATTAGGTCTGTTGTAGGAGTAGCAGGGAAAATTTTGCAATTTAACACCTCATTTAGGAACACCTCTCAGAGTTCTTCCTAGTCAGTGCAGTGAGTGTTAGCTCTGCATCAATGAAGCTAGAGGGTACCAAAGCAGATCTCTCACATGTTGCTGTTCCTTAGGAGCTGCATTTTATGGAGGAATATTATGGTCAAGTGTGGACTGTCCACATACAAGTGATCAGTACTGACTAGTGCAGTATGGTTCTTGTCTCAAATTCCCAACTTCCTCCCAAATCTGCTGAACAGCCCAAGTCTGGGACAGCTTGGGAGGAGCTATGCAGGTCATGTTTCAATTGGAAAGATAACACTGGTAGTGTCAGTCAAGTGTGACAGATCCATTTTGATGGAAAATCTGCCCTGGCATATAAGGAGGGTGCTGACATTGCAATTCAAATATTGATGCCTCAAACTCAGGAGAAGCAAAGTTGGAGCAGAGGTGCCACAGTAACTCCATGCCAAAGACAGAGCATTCAGCTGTCATTCTTTGCAGCAGGTTAGTCTGTGTTTGTGTGGCATCAGGGCTGCCTGGCTGCTCTGAATCTGCTCGCCCAAGGACAGGACAGAACCGGACAGACCAGCTTAGAAACAGATGAATGTTTCCTTTGTTAGTAAAGCTGTTTGAAAGGTCTTTCCTATGTTTGCCCACTGGCAAACTGTTTCAGGAATGCATAAGACAAATCCATTAATGAATTGCAGCACAGGTACTGAAACATGTAAATCAGCAATTTAAGCCCAGTGACTGTAATTGTACAGCCTCATCAAAAAACACAGGAACTTCTCAGTAATATAGACCATCACATTGACACACACTAACAGATGCTCTAAGCATGAACAAACACTGAGAACTTTCTTTTTTCACTATCACCAAAGAATGCTATGTCTGGAATGCATATACTTGAGTATTTGGTCTTGGGACAAGATTTCTATTTACCCTCCTACGATACAGACACTTTTAACAGCAGAGCAAGAGACCACCATATTGAAATTTACTGCAGTGTGTTAAGAGCGTAATTAATAAGATTCTAAATGTTTTATTGCATCACTTACCTCAAAGAAACTATTAAACTGTCTACCATGATCTTTTAATGCAAGGTATCTTGAAATGAAAAATACCTCTTCACTGTGGTACAGCACAATGACAATCACACACAAATCCTACAAAAAGAAAGGAGAAAAGCAATTAACACTGCTCATTCAGTATTTTCTAGGATATGTATAAAACTGCATACAGACCTACATTAGTCATCTCTACTTCAATTCTTGGGACTTTACAGCAATTCAAACTGAATATCTAGTGTATGTTACAGGAATAAACTGTAGGCACATAATTTTTTGCAACAGGATTTGAATATTACCAAAGTGCTCAGCAGAAATGCTGTGGGACGCAAAATCTTGGTTTGATTCCCACGAAGGCAGTTCTGATGTTAGACTTACTTGTCTTTTTAATTCTCATGCCTGGTATGTCACTTGTATAAGAATACAGTGAGCAATCTCATTTAAAGTCTTGTGTTAATAAAATTCATAGAACTGAAACTGGGTTACCAGCTTCTAATGTACAGTAATATTATTAATACGCTCTGCATTTTGTGAGCAATGCAAGGATGACTCTGTGAGTGCTTATACAGTTTGCAGAAAAAATCTGAAGAGCAGCATTGTTTCCTCTACTACAGATGGAAAACCTACCCACAGTGAAGTTAAGTGTCTTGCCCACAGTCAAGGAGGAAATATGGAGTTACAGCATTCTGAATATAAGTTTAACTGATCCTTATTTCTAAGTACTATCTTGTACTAGTACTAAGTACTAGTTGTGCATCACAACTAGTGTGAACACACAGAAACCCTACCAGCCCTTGGGAAGATTACCCAAGCACACTTTCATTTGTTCGAAAATAATCTCAAATGTTCAGACATCTGAGAGATTCTTATTTTAGTAAATTTGTAATCATATATTGAGCATCGAAAATGCACCAGAATTTTCAGGCGGGAAAGAGATCCTTGCAGTAAGGAAATACAGCATAAATCAGAAAGGCCGGTGGGAGAGTGGCAGAGGGGAGGAAAAGAAGAAATAAAACACTATTAAAACAACCTAAATTCATGCATTTCAAAACTTGGTCAACCACTGTCTGTATCTTTCCGTTTACAAGTGATTATGTGTTGAAATGCAGTGGAGTGAAGAGAAACGAGAGAACATTGCTGTTCACAGATAAAGCGCTCTCAGTTTCTGTCAGACAGCCAGATAATTGAAAACTGCCTAGAATGGAACAGGACTGACAAGAACGTAAGAAATGTGCAGTTAGATAAAGTACAGATCCTGCTGTAGGAAAATGCAGATTGTTTGCAGGTAACTGGACAGGTTAAATATGCCCCACCCTCTCCTAAAAATCAAACAACAAATTTGGTTTAGAAAATCCCAAAATACTTGTAACATCTTCAAAAGAGAATTCCACAACTGATTAATAATTTGATTGTTTAGCCTTTTAAATGGAAGGCATTAAAAGTTGAGTACTTGTGAAATATCACACCAAAAGTTCTGTATGTAACAGGTTTGAGTTAGTCCTGAGGAAGAAAGCACTAAGGCTGAGCAAAACTTCTCCTCTCCTGCAGTTTCACAGCTGTTAGAAGATCTAAGAGGTTTTCTCAAACTTATTCACCGTTTTCACTACTTAAAATGGTAAAATTGGCTTTTTATAAGATGGGAAGCGCTTCTGAAAACAGGTGTCTAGTCTAGGTCTCATGCAACAGTTCTCACTGCTTGAAATTTTAGCACATTCAGTAAAAGCTGCATTCCTTTAAACATTAGGCAAGTCCACACATCCAGCAGCACCACCAGGCATTTAGACAGATCCCCTAACACAGGACTTACTATTTCTGAACTGAGAAGGAAACAAACGTTTCTCTGCCTACAACATGACTCTTAATTACCAGGCATACTGAGGCAATAGTTGTTTATATCACTTACTGAAGATGGAGAATCTGCCTGTAATGTGGATTGTAACCAACATGGTTTCAAGTTCTTATCATCTTGGTTTTTTTCCAGATTAACCCTTTTTCAGATTTTTCACTCCACAAAAATCTCTTCATCCAACAACCTTGTATGGAGTGACACAGTCTCAAAAGAACACTGCTGCGGGATACAAAAACACTGAAAAAGCAATGTACACTCCACTAATCTCTTCTAAAAACTGCACCTCGTTTGAAAAATAGGAAAGATAATATGATAGATCTAGTTTGCAAAGAAAGAAGAGAAGGTCCCTGAGTGTTTCTGGAGACTGTTCTTAAAAACAGAGCCTAAAGTCCATGCATATGTTTTCAATTTTTTTCAGTTCATTTGTATCTTCATTGTCAATGGCAGCCTGCATTACTAACTCTATTTTCAACTTCATTTCAATGCCTTTTTCAAAACACCTCTTACTGCAATTCATACGTGCATTTCTTTTGAAGTACCATTTGTAGTACAAAGTGTAGAAACTGCTGAATATTTAAGTGACTTTAATAGTTCGTTTTCCAGATTATTTAAGAGCTTAGGTGCATGCAGCCTACTGAAAGGCATGTCATTTTGGCAGTGGTGTCTTTGATATGAAAATGTGCAAATGTGACAATCATTTTTCCTCCAGAAGATCCAGGGCAAAATGAATACCTGAAATGGCTACACAGTTAACACAGGGATTGAATAACATGAATTTGGCAGGGAAAGTTTCAAAAGCCTGACGAAGTGTACTTGTGCTCAAAAAGTCTTGCATTGTAAAAGTCAAATTGCCTTCCCAGAAGGGGCTGAAAAGCACTATACACCTTTCTAGCAAAAAACTCTCTAGTAACCCTGCATACAGAAGAATAGATATTAATTTCTTAACTGGAACTACCCACACTCTTCTACTTCATAGAATCAGCAAAACTTTCTCCATTGCATTAAAACATTTGACTTTTCAGCAGTGTTCGCTATTTCACTTCCAAGCTGGATGAAAACAAGATTATCTGTGAAACTGGGTGGAAGAAAAAAAAAAAAAAACCAAACCAAAAAACACACCCCTCCCAGAAAACCAGTCCACTAAACAAACCAACCCACGTCACAGGATGGAGTAGAATACAAACCTCTCCAGAGCCATAGGATGATAATCAAAGGGAGAAGTGTTTCATTGCATATAATAAAATGTGCATTGGGACACAGAAAAGATTAAAGGACCTTGCTTAAATTCTGCTCCCCTTTCACACTGCAGGTGAGTGGTTGCAACACCTTCCAACTGCTGCTGCCACCTCAGCAGTTACCCTACCAATCAATGAGCCAATCCTAACCAACCCATGTATTTACTGACATTTACCCAGCCCCTTTTTCACAGCATTAGAAAATGAAAATAGTAATTTGTAATGGAGATTTCAAAAAAGGGAGGATGGATAATGGCAGCAAAAAACCCTAATCTAATAGGCTCATAGGCAATCAAAGAAATTTGCTGATGAGGACAAGAAAAAGATTTCTCAAGGTGTTAAATGATGCAATACACAGAATTATCTGGACAGACACCACAGATACAAAAAGTCAAGAAAAGAGGAAGAAAGTTCTTCTGGGAAGTCAAAGGTAAGAGTTACCCTTCAGCTAATTACTTCAAGAAACGTCTTCCTACTAAGAGGCTTGATATTTTGCAGAAAGCCAGTTATCCTAACCTCTTAATTATCATGGGACTACTCACATGTGGCTTTTCATGTGACTGTACCCTTTGTGCATTGTGAGTGGACGGTATTTCACTTCCATGAATTCCTGTGCCATTTTAGCATCAATCTATACTTCTTGTAAGTCCTGTCAACACACATACATCCATCTGCAGCTATGTATTAATTGTAACAGAAATCCCTCAACATGTGCATGTGTACAGTACTTACTTAAACAATCCGAGACCCTCTACTTTTACTCACAACAGCAATGTGAGATTCATCGTGTAGAAACATAGGCTAACTCAGCCAAGTTCAGAAATGCTCTGAGATTTTTAGCCTCTTCTACCTTGGTGACTTATATATGTATGAAGCCAACTTCAATTTCCTTCAGTATTTATCTTTTTGGTCAGGTTATGTATCTTGCCAGCTATTGACAATGGCATCTTGAAGCAGGTATGGAAGTTGAGCACTGTTCCGAAGTCATGTTCCCACTGATAGGAAAAGTTCTCATTTTGGGTTTTTTTTTTTGGTTTGTTTGGTTGGTTTTTGGGTTTTGTTTGTTGGGATTTTTGTTTGTTTGGGGTTTTTTGGGGGGGTAGTGGGGGAATAATAAATAAAGAATATCTAGAAACACTTTACACCCCTTAAGACTGCCTCTGAATGTTGCCTTGCACATTTGTAAAGTATAGTGTATCTGTTAGTTTAGTTGTTCAAATCTATTAAATCATGTTCAGTGCAAGTCCTTTGGATTGCATCCAAAATTCACTACATTCACGAGACTTTGATAAAGCACTCAGGGTTTGCCAGGTTTATCTAGCTACATAATTTGTGCATACATGCAACAGCTTGAACTGCAGCTGTTGACACCTACACCACCAGAGTTTTAATCTCTTCAGATATTCATTAACTACATTAAAATGTACACTTGTCAATGAAAGCTGCATAAAAGAGAAATCTAGCATTAGATCTAGAAATCTAATGAAAAGTTCTGATACTTACACGGAGAAAAAATTTTATTAAAACAAAAATGGCAAGTTACTCCTCCTAACTCTGCAAGTACCTTTCTTTTTTAAATGCTTTGAGAACTTTCAAGTTCTCCTTCCGGGTGTGCCCAGAACTACTGCAGCCCAAGAAAGCTCAACGCCTGTCTCCAATGTAAGCTTGATCTAGATCCAGTTTTCATTTCTTTGCCGCAAACCTCCCGTGCAGGGAGTCCAGCCAGCTGCTCACCCCCAGCGCCACGGGCCGGGCCCGAGGCGCTCTCTCGCACGGCGAGCGAAGGCCGCGGGCTCGGCCCTCGGTGGGTCAGCGGCGCGGATCCCCCGGCAGCCGCACATCGCCCGAACCGCCCTGGGGAACGCAGCCATTCGGGGCCCGTTTCTAGAGCTTTAACTCAGCAAATCTTTCACTTCTCAGCGAACAAGCTCAGCTCATTTGCTGGATTTCAGTGGAAGGACTGTGTAACCCGATTATTTGGCATCCGACCCTATAATATTTAATTGTTCTCTGAAAATCTAGGAGGCAAATGTGGCGGAATCCCACAGTGACCATACCACAATTTCTCAAAATATCCATTCACATAATGCAAATTTTGGCTTTTAAAAATATTGTTATGCTGGAGGATGCCACAATTCAAACAATTGGCTTCTATCTTTCTTGAAGAATATACAATTTAAGATCAAACAAGGGTTGTGACATTAATCTTGTAAGTAAAGGAGAGAAGCAGGGAAGTGCTTGCTTATAGGTCACGAGTTGCAGTCATATTTGAGTAGTAGGATTTGTTTCTTTTAATTTTTCTTAATCTTTGTTCACAACACTGATTATATATTTGCTGAATGTGCACTAGTAATAAAAATATCATAAAAGTGGAAGGATTGCAATAATGAGTCTGATCTAAAATTTACTAAAGACCTCTTAAACTCGATAATTGGCTTAAATACGGATTTAAGACTATAGGTCTGACAATCAATTAAAGTATATTGTTGTGGTATTAAATAAGACATATAGCTAGCTAATTGACACTCAGTTCAATTGCAAAGAAAACATACTGGAATAGTGGTGTTGAATTGATTAATAATTCTGACATTATTTTCATACTCTGGAAAGGTAGTTTATATGGAGTTCAGACTTACCAAACTTAAAAAAGAGTCAGAAAACACAAAATCAAGTGTCAGAAAAACTGAATTAGTTGCTCTTTTTTACGTCTTTGAAATAATAACCCAGAGGAATTATACTTTCTCAAGATTCAGGCTGCACCAAAATTGCCATTGTTAGTCTGATTTTATCTCCTTTTTTTACCTTTTCAAAGTATTAGATAATTCTTACAAAAGCTTACTGCATATTAAGTTCTCAAGTGCAGTTTCCAGACAAAGGACTATTATGTAAGACATAAAATGAATCACAAAATTGAGATCATACTACTCCCCAAATAGACAAATGGATTTTTGGGATGCAACTGTGTGGAAAAAAATTGCAAACGTATCTTAAGTTCATTTCAAGATTTCAAAGTGATAGGCTGTGCAATTTTGGTCAAATCCCTGGAATTAGTTTTAAAACTGTGCTCAGCAACCACATGGTTTCTTACCTTTCCTTCTCTGTCTAGAGAGGTACTGTAGGAATCCTGATACCAGCTTGACACCATTCACTGGTTTAAGGGATTTCACCTCCTGTCACAGCTGTTCTGGATAACTACTGCAGAACAAACTGGAAAGACCTTATATAAGACAAGTGTGCTTGTCAAGACTGAGCAGTTCTGTTCCATATGAAAGACCTTACTCAATTTTCAACTGGTATATTCCATCTGTGGTGTGGAAATGTGGCTGAATGTTCCCTTTGCCCACAGATCCACTAACACTCACTGCACACACAACCACTGAGAGCTCCCTGTTCCACACTCAACCACCCCAGAGAACTGAAAGGTTCTAGCAGTTTCAGCATTTGAAAACCATGAAAGGTGCTACTTATCACAGCTCTACACATCAGAAATCATTACCTTGTCTAACAAAACACCTTCTATGTATTTTAATAAATTTTCCTTTCCTTGTAAAGAATTTTTTTGCTACAATCTGAATTTTCTAAACCATAAATGTAGAAGGGGCTGAACATGTAAGAGAAAGGGGGAGATTGCATGTTAAAAATCCTTTTCATTAAACAATCTTTCTTAACCATTCCATAATCCTGAGCAACACTTATCTGATTACTGATGTAGAAAGATATGGAAAAAAATAACACTGAACAGCCTAAAAAGTCAGGCAGAAATACCTGAAATCTCTATAAACATTGATACAAAATAGGTGAATCTCTCATGGTTACAATAAGCAAGAGAAAGAAATCTGTGTGAACACTGCTATGACTGAACATTGACAGTCTTGCCTACAAAAATAGCAGTAATAGCACAAATTTGTTTTCAACAAGTTCCTGTTCTAAATACTTTTCCACCAAGTGTAAGTAGGTGGAGTGCTGCTTTAGATTTAGTTCATATACTGTTTGGAGACCCACTCCATTTTGTGGAAACTCGGGTAAAACCATCTGCTGTGACTGGTAGTTAGAATGCCCTGGAAATGACTGAGAGAAGGATTATAAATGAAATATCAGTCTGCAAATCTATTTATTTAGTAGAAGCCTTAATGATACTGATATTGGAAGGCATTTAACTGCATTTCAGAACAGCTACGAATAAGAGAAATTTCTTAGAGCCTCTGTTAGCCATACTAACTTCTTTACCTGTAAATATGTCAAAGAAAATTAACTTATGCTCTTTTCAGGACTTGGTTAATGAAGGCCATTTTCAGAATTGAAGAAAGGTTGAAAGTTAGAAGCTTCTCCTAGTCTGTCTTCAAAACATAGGCTCCCAACATCATTTAACTGCTGGCTCTGATGACTTACTGTCTTTGCATGAAAACCCACGACCCACCAGCCTCACTCAGAGAGTTGTAACACACCCTGTTTAAAAAGGTCATAGAAAACAAATATTTCAGCAAAGCTAATTGAAGGCACATGTACAAGGAAAGTAAAACACAACATATTTCACTAGTATAATCAGCTATTTCTTAGTAATGCAGCTGGGAGACACCCCTCATTATGTAAAAACCATATATATTACATAATTATTGTGAAGTTAGAAGATACCTTCCTTTTGCAAAAAGGAAACACGATTTTCACCCATCTGTTTAATAAGAATGTCTGTCTGGCAGACTTAAGTTTTTTTGTTTTTTTTTTTTGTAAACTGCTTCCCATGAGAATGGTGTTCAAGAAGCAGTGTAAATACATGCCTAAGCATCAATATCCTCCATATAGTAAAAGAAAGGACAAAATATAAGAAGCTGTGCCTCAGAGAATAATTTTTAAAGTATTAGGAAACATTCAACATCATTTATAGGTGAAGAACAAGTGTTTCTGTTGCTAATGTACCCTCTGAAAGAAATATTTCACGTACTGGTAAATAGATGTGTCTGTCATTAGCCTACCACAATTAACTCTCTGCATTGCTCCAACACAAATACAAAACCTGATGTAAACTACCCTGTCCATAAGTTAGAGCTGATTCACAATAACAGGATAGTAAAAGGAGTCAGCAATTCCTCTGTGAATTCACAGAAACATTTCTAACAATATAAAAATCCTGAACTTCATAGCTGTGATTTCCTAAGGAAGAAATTAAGCAGTAGAGGAAGGCTTAAATATATCACAGTTCTCTTTTTTTTTTTTTAATTTAAAAAAATTGTCTCCATCAAGCTATTACCTGAACACATACAATCTCAATATATTAACTTTTACACAGCTCCTTCTGTTCTATTGACATGATTTCTGAGGTGTTGTGGTACCAGTGTCAGAACACAACACGGACGACAGTATGAGATGTGGACTTGTAATCTTTGCTTGCTTATTCAGAAATAAAATTTTTTTTTGGAATATCAGTGGGAGCCATCTCTCTGCAAAAGTAATACCTCCAAATAATAATGTTTGCTGGGATTATTGCTACATTAACCACACCAGACAAGGATAGAAGGGTTTCAGTACAGGGACACTGCAAAAGTCAAATTAAACCATTTTTAAACTTGTTAGCCAACCTCTAATGGCTAAGCCTTCTTAGTCTTGGAAGAGATCACTTTGCATCTTCCAGTTACCAGAGAAAACACAGACTTGTCATGAATGACTAGGTATTTCTCTTCTGGGTAGCTATTCATATCCACTATCATCAGAGATGTTTAATTTTCTAAAGTTAAACTCTATGCAGAGGAACAGTTACTCACTGGAACATGTACCTATAAATACAACACAGGCATCCTATTGAAATTAGTAGTAATATCCTTGGGATTCAATTTTGAACTTCAGCTACAGTGACTCCAAGGGCTTCTGTAGCATTATTCTTGATGTACTAAACTATAATTGGGATAAAAACCATTTCTGGGGAACTTCAGAGATTTCCCTGCCTGTTATGTAGCTCTCTGCCTTGGGTTAGGCATTCTAAAGAAAGGCTGGCATTCCCTCAACACTGAATGGGTCATTGACACAGAAGAACAATTAAGGGAAAAAACCCCAAACAAACCCAACCCAAACCTATTTGTCAGTACAGGTAAAAGCAAGGCAATTCTGTGTGAGTTTATCAGTCCAAATACTTGGACATAAAATACATTTATAAATGGATATGCCAGGCCACAACCCAACAAATGTCTCTCCCCTGCAGCTTGGCAGCAAAAGAACAATGTCTTGGTAGTCCAAGGACTATTCCCAGTGTTTCAGTGCAGAGCTGCACTGCAGACCACTGGCTCCTGTACTTTCTCTAATGGAGATTAATGTGGGCACACATCCCAAAATAACTCATCAAATCCTTTTCTACACAAGTTTTCAAGGACAAGTGTTTTAACATACATGTCAATACTGCCAAAACTGGAAGGAAAAACACCATGGGTACCCCCTGAGGCACATTTTGTACTAACAAATGTCCAAGAGAAAGTGACCAAGCCTTTCGTAATAGACTCTAAACATGACGAAAGTCCTCTTTCCTTCAGTCCTCTCCTGCAGTCAGCAAATTGCTTTATTTTGGCAAAAAGAAGAGATTTTTCTGTCATGCAATTCCTACATGACTTGGGCTTCAATCAGTACTGCTCAGGTGACAGCAGTGTTGCAACTCAGTTGTCATGAAAAAGCCGAGCAACAGCTTGAAGGTACTGTACTGTACCGGGCCATGGAGGGGCAGAGGTGCACCATCCTAAACATTCAAACAACACCTTGTCCTCTAGCGTTTGGGAAAATTTGGGCACTAAACACTTCCTAAATAGTTTCACTACATGAGAGCAAGACAAGGCTTCAACTGACCAGAAGGCAGACACAAGATGTAGAACTTCTCAGGTACCCGTGTGGGAATATATTTCAGGGACCACCGAAAAATAAGTGACACATGTCCAAAATAAACGGTGCTGAGATTATTGTGGCATCCTGGTATCTGCTGCACATGCCTTTGCTCAATAAAGCATGAAAAAATCAACTGTTCGCATCAAGGAAATGTCATATACCTAACAGCAAGACTTAGGTGTTTTATTTTTTAAGAGGAAGTACAGAAAACTGCTAGATCATGGACAGAAAAACAGTTCACCATGTAGCTTATACATCTTCAGTGTGCATTTCAGAGTCTAAGCTCCTAAAATATCTTGAAATGAATACTATAAGAATGATGAGATTCTAATTTCTTTCTGATTAAAATTCTCTCTGATGTGAGGCTCCCCACATACTGGTACAGAAATGCAACAATGGAATGTTAAGATTTATTGTTTTCTTTTAAGATTTATTGTTTTCTTTTATGTTTCTACATAATGATGAATAATAGGTCTAATGAGAGATCTTGTAAAAGCACTGTGAAATTAAGTGGTTTTTTCATAATTTTGAAATAGAATACCAGGGAACCCTACAGGAAACAAAAAACTATCAATGGATCTCTGACAGTCAGTTGGAAGGATGGCATCAAGTTATCTTGTACATCTTTTGCAAATATTAAATTCTGCATGCAAGTAAATACAGGGATAACTCAGAGAGCACACTGAAGAACTGTTTCACAGAGGTCTGTTTAGCTTTCATCCATTATAAAATTTAGATGAGGTCTCCAGAACAACAACATAGACATTCAATATGTTTATCTGCTGGGCTTGATATAAATATAGAATCTTACAAATAGTTCAGTTCCAAAGCTGGATTGGCAACCAAGATAGTAGCATCAGATGCCAATTGTGCTGCCAAGCCTTTACCACTTAAAGGGGTACATTTGCAGAGGTGGATCTCTTTTCTATGGAAAGAAGATATTAATGGAAAAAGAAAGGGAAAACACTAAGTTACTAAGCTTTGATTAGTGTCTTTTCAAGATAGAAAAATTAAGATTCGGCATGATTAGTGACAGCAGAAGAAATGTAAAATCCCTATGTTCAGAAATCCAGAAACAATTTACACTTTCAATTCTACCCCTGAGACTGATGCAACTGAGTATAATTTTCCTTAAGTCCTTATTTGGTTCAGGTTCCAGAAATATCCTAATGCTTGTATCAATCATACTTCCATGTGGTGAACCCTTCAGCCTCCTGCATTTTAAAGCTGAACTGCAAGATCCCTTAAGTGTTGGGAGAGGGAGCTGTTTATTCTTATCCTGTCAGCTTGAAAGGGATTTTAGATACCCTACAAATCTCGTCTTGCTGCTATGCCTCATGTGCTCTGGTGGTCTAGATGACAGTTAATATTTCAGTCCATTTTATGTAAACTGCATGAACTGCTACACTCCTACAGGAGATACCAGTCCTTGACACAAAAACACAAAGATAATCATACATTCAAGGAATCTCAGGCTATCATTCACTGAGCAGAGAAGTTGAAACCTTTCACCAGCTGCAGATTAAAATCTCCCTATTAGGAATTTTATAGTTTGGAAGATGCTATCCAGTGGCCTGCAAAGAATGAGTTTATGGTTGACAGATATAAGATCCAACCTTGCAGAATCACCAACAGCCCTTGTCACCCTCGCTAGTAGCATTATTCAAAAAACCTAAAGTCAGGAAGATGCCTTTTTAACTTCGAGTCATCCTTTCCAGGTCAGGTTCTAGCCTTGAGTTTTTCTCAGCCTATAAAGATACTGCTTCCAATAGAGGTTTGCTTAGAGAGTGGGAGTAAGACATGATTGTAGTCAGACTGAAAGAACTGAATCAACTTTGCTACTTAAAAAGTCATTCACCAGAGCTAATGCACCCACTAAGTACCCACTCCTATAGCTGCAAAAGCCAGAAGGGTTGAAGAGAAAAAACAGTAAGAAATACCATACTTGCCTATAATTCCTGCATGGGCTTGAAGAGAAAGGCTGATTAAAGAAAACCCCTTTCTAACAAAGCAGTGGAAACCATCAGTACGGTTAGTCATCGCATTGTAAAGAGCTGACTTTGTCCTGCCTCCCCATTTAACCTAATACACTACTTCACTCAGAATAAGGTAGCCCCAACATACTTCCACCACAGCAGTTTGAGCAAAATGATCATACTTGGTTTAGTGAGACCCTGTACTTCACATCTTAACAACACACTCAGATTAGGAGGATACCAACAGGGGGAAGTGTGACTACTACGATACAAGTCCACTCCCTGACAGCATATACAGCCTTTTGGCTGTATCTACAGTCACTGACATTTCAGATTAAGGTATTATTTTCTGTACGTATATAACAAAAGTTTTAACACACAAGCATCTTTGCTCACTATCTCTGTTAATCAGATGCAGCTTAGAAACTGTACTTCGTAGCTGTAGTTTCAGAGTTGGCAGCTGTGCAAGTCACAATGAAGTCACTTCTCTCTTCTGACCACAATAGCCAAACCTAATTCAGTGTATTAAAGTCACCTCCAATCCAGAAATCTCTGCCATCATACCGAGTTTTGGGACTTTCATGACTATTCCTGCACAAGAAAATCTATCCAAGTGGCTGGGACTTGGCCGAAGCAAAGTGAATAGGGCTCTTATTGCATCAGGTAAAAAGAAATCAAAGGTCATCTCTTGGCAGTAGAGCCTGAACTTATTTGTGCTTGAGGGCAGGTTGTTACAGCACACTGACCCTCACCTGACGTCACTTTGTGCTTCCCGTGTGTCTGCAAACTGAAAAATGGGGCCTTAAAATGTGAACGCGAGACTTCTTGAATCTGCATGACAACAAGAACAGCCTATGACAAAACACTGGCAAAGGAAACCAAGTAACTCCTCCAACACTGTGGACCTCATTGGCTGCTTAAAGTAAGACAGACTTATATAGTGACTTTTAATCTTCTACTTGAGTATTCACTGTTGGAGATAGGTGAAGACTTGCTGAAAGGAATGCAACTCGAATGGAATCACTCTGGGCACTGCTTCACGCTGTGCTCCCTGTTTAACCATAATATCTGTGTGATCTGAGGAAACAGGCATTTTGCAAAGCCCAGAGCTTTGAAAAGCCCTTCTAACACAACTTTAAGAAAACAGCAAAACAAAAAGCAGAAACAAACCCCACCTTTCTGAATCTTCAAATGCCAGGAAGATACATTTGGAAAGTTTCTCCCTCCTTCCCATTTCAAAGCGGTAGAAACAATCACAATTAAATCACAAGCACAATGGTTCAAAAGAAATCAGAAAATGACAGTTTCTGTCCAATTTTAACCATATCAAAGCAGCAAAGATATTTTAGCCCTTTCATGCCCTCATGATTCAAAGCTGCATAAGGATTTTTTTTCTTGCTTAAGATAGTTATTATTATTTAAATTTTGAACATACTCACAACTGTCACGCTGCATTCAGCCATGGTGTGATGAATTTGGCCAGCAGTAAACACAGGCAGAAGGCATAGCGTTATGACAACTGACTAATTACAGCAGCATTGTGAGTTACTAAGTTATAAATTTGAACCTGATCCTGCAACACTGTAAACATTCCTATGGGAAGGAACAAAAGTACTCCAAGTGCCTTAATCTTAGCAAATCTCTGAACTGGAGGGGGCAGTAAGAAAAAAAAAAACCAGACAATCTTTTTGGTGTTCAATATGTATTAATGAGTACAAGCAATGCCTGAAGAAGAAAAAAAGGAGTATAAGAAATTAGATTTTTAATGGCTGCTTATCACTACAAGACATCCTGCCTTAACCCCTGTGTTTCAACACATGAACAGTATTTCCTGGGCCAACAAAACTGAACAATACTAACAGTTAATGGTTAACCCACTCTATTCTTTTAAATCCTTATTCATATGCTGGTTTAGTAAAGTGCTTCGATTTCACATAGAGCCCCTGAAAATCTGCAAGGAGCTTTGCCCACTATTCCCCACTCACTTCTCCAGTGAATGCAGCTCCATGGAACTACAAGAAAATGAGACAGAGCTTTCATTTCTGCCAGATGAAGTAATTGCATCCATTCCATACAATTTATCACTCTTTTGGGCAGCTTGTGTCATGGGATGACATTTTATTGTAATTATGCAGGGTGGGATTGGACAGGCTCTTTCTTCCCTTTGCCAATCTGATAAGCAAAATTATTTCTTTTTTTTTTTTACTTTCGTAGAAACTACATGTTTTAGATAAAAATAACCACAAACATACAAGTATAATGCACAACCAACTAATGGTTTGATGTTACCAAGTCAGGACTACAGCAATCACCTTTACTGTGGAAAAAATATCCAGGATATCTGAATACTTTCCAAGTAAATATTTACTCTCAGATTAGTGTCAATTGTTTTGCTGAATTTGCCATTTACAGATAGGTTTGTCCTTCCATGCACTCCTCTGCAGCTAATCCAAAGGGAGTATCAGGGGAATCCGCCTGATTCAGGATTACAGATTTTAGTCATACAATATTCAAGTATCCAAGTGACGTTTTCTCCTGGGGGAGTTGTATCCATGCTCACATATATCCAAGTGCTGATCCAGCAAGGCCAAGACAACAGATGTTTTTCACCAAGAAGCAGGTTTCATGAAGAAGGGCTTTTAGAAAGGGCTCCTTTATGCATCCTTTTCCCAAAACCAGAGCAAAGAAACACATTCCAAGTCGGATATCATGACTCACATAGAAAGGAAGAAGCAGGAAACCACAGTACTTCTATCAGTGTTACAGACAGTATGCTCAGGCTCCCAATCACTTCACTTTGGGAAGCCTTCTCCTCCTGCTCTCTTATCTCACCAGGCCATGCAGTCCCAAAGGACAGACCATGCCCCACCTCTTGGGGAAGCCAGGTCCAAGGTGTCACATCAGCCCTGCTTGTTCCACAGAGACAAGCTGGGAGAATCTGCTCACTACCAGGTTTCTCTGCTAAACTTCATTTTGAAACAAGAAGAGGTCAAAGATAAAGAAAGTTCAGAAGTTGAAAGATCAGAAGCTGGAACTTCTGTTGTTACAATGGCAGTTATCTTTTTTACTAAAAGGGACTATTCTTTTATTAATGTTAGTATTTTAAGAAGCTTCAGTTTAGGAAAAAAGCACAAGTAAGTGAAGATAAATCAACAAAATAACATTCAAAAAGGGTAGTTTTCTGTATTTTTCTCTACACTTAATCACATATGGTTATAAATAACTCATGAGTTTATAGCAGTCTTATAGGAAGGCGAATAAAGGATCCCAGTCATGAACAAGTGGCTCATCTGCTAAAGGATGAATTTTATCTACCAATTCCTGTAAATTAAATATTTTTATGGTACCCAGAGAGTCTTCCAAAGGCACCAGTTCCCAGAACCAACTATACAACAAATATAGCTTCTTAAGTTAAAGAACAAGTTACTAACTTTTGTACTGTCAAAGAAAACACTGGAAACTCATGGCTGAAATCAGAGGTCTTGCTTTCCAATGACAAGAGCACATCATGTGGGAGTGGCCTGATCTGAGAGACACTGAAGTTGATGATAATCTTTTCCCTGACTTTACTGGCTCTTATACCAGAGCTTTAAATAAGAGATAGTGGCTCTTGCACTTACTGAGAAAAATATCTACAGAACTGATGGAAAAAGTAAATTTTTTAAAATCAATTTTTCCATATAAAGAGCCTGGAATCTTCCTGTGAAGGAAAATTCCAAAACCAGAACCAAAATAAATACTGCAGTGGGATGCCAAGTAGTAGCAGCAGCACAGGACTGATGTGAAATAGCCAACAAGCAAGAGAAACATAGTAATAAACCTGTGAAGCACATACTACATAATTTGGGTTCATTCATGTACAATAAATATTTTTATTCAAATGACTTTTTTTTTTAAGCATCTTTGCATGCAAACTATCTTCAGGAAATGTAACAGTTGACTAACATCCTGTAATTACCATACCTAGTTCAGAGATAAAGGAACAAGTTCAGAAATAAAGCAATGGCCTGGATGGGCAGCACAGAGCAGCCAATGGGAGTGCTGAAACCAGAAGCCCACATTCCAGGAACTCACACATCCATCACCTCAGCAGCCCACAAGGCTACTTGCCCTCACAAGGACCAGACTGAGATCTTATCTGCATTTCTAGTGCAAGAACAGCTCCTGTGGAGAAGCCCCACATTTAACACTCGGTAGCACCAATTAAGAAATATGTAACAGATGTCTGCACATGGTGTTGACAAGTGCTGACTGTTTAACAGCAACCAAAATGATGAACACTGACCCATCTCTGGGAATGCCATAGCCCTGCAGAGGTTACACAAATTAGATGTGTGACATGACACTCAAGTCCCCAAGAGAAAAATGGGTGGGACAGAACATTCCAGCAGGAGAACAGAATTTGAATCTGTTATTGTCATTAACACAAAGAACAAAAATTAACAAAAAATCATCAGGCAACACTAAAGCACATGGTCTCAGCTCTGCTTCCTTTATACAGGGTAAGATATGAGGCCAAATCAGGTCCATCAGATAATTCTGTTAATCAATTTTTTTTTTATATCTGCTTAACATCCCTCTAATTAATCTTCTAAATGAAATACTAAGCCATGCATTCTTCCTAAAAATTTTATATACATGAACAGAATTATCTAGTGTAAAGTACTAACTATCCTGAACAAAAACTAAGCTATTGCAATGCAAAATACTGTTACTTATCCTGCTAATAATGCAACCATGTTCACTGGTCACATACTGAACCATATATATTCATAACTTAATTAGCTTTACAATCACCCGAGTCATGGTCCAAACTGCATTTAGATCAGGTACAGCTGCTGTCTGAAAACAAAAGAACTAATAACTGAACTGTATATGTGGCTACTCAAGGGAACAAGACTTGTCACAGAATCTGTTCTTCAGCCAGCACTGTTACCACTGGAAGCATTTCACAATTAAAAGCTACAAAATGCTTTCCCTGACAATTTTTTGGTAAAAGGGCTACTATTAAGGTCCAAACTCTTTAAGAAGTTGGTTTGAAGTAAGTTTTCTTTTACTTTTTTTTCCTACTTGCAAAAAAATAACAACCTTCCAAACCTGAAGCTTGTTATGATAACACAACACTACAGGGGACACAGCTAAAATTGCTTATGCATGGTTGACTTTGGAGCTCCTTGGGTTTTTAAAGTGCTTAACCATCAAACCTTACTTCTCTCATACAGAATTTAAAGGCCACAGAAGTGTCTGCAATGACTGCACTTCACTGTAGATGATAAACCTGATTTTCAAAGTAAAAGAATATCCCAAGTACCTCTAAGTGTTTGACCAGCACTTCACCTTTGCTTTTACCACAACTGCCACTGTGAACAGTCTGAATATCACATATGTGATGTCACATCACGGAGAACTGAGACTGCAGCATGGAAACCCAGCTTTTCTGTTGTCACTGTCTGCCCAGAACCACACACTGAGGCCAATATGAGTCTTCAAGATGATCCTGCTTTCTTGTTTTGTTTTCAGCCTTCATTTAAAGCACATTTCTAACAGTTGCTCAGTTTGTTCTACAGCAAAACCAAAGATTTCATACTGAGGTCATAAAATCCATCACTGCCTGGGAGCAAATGAATTAATTTTCTACAACTAAATCTGCTGGGGCTCTGAAGGAATCTGCTGTATGAAATGCAGAAAGACAGAAATCTTGCACCATACAAGACCTCCAAGTGTTTCTGTGAGTTAGTCAGGAACCTAATCGCTCCTTCAATTACAATGGAGCTTTTTCACACTGAAATCATCAGCAGCAAGACCTGGGGTTAGCCCTGCCCATAGATTAAACCTGCTAAATTACGTTCAGGGCACAATTACAATAAATAATCTATATTTCCTACCTATACTCATTTTGAAGGACTCCCTGTGACAATCCACACCAGCTAGCCTCATATTTCTAACTTGGATAAAAATGCTCACTTTGCAGCACTTTTCTTGTGGAAAGGCAGTCTCTCCTCCTAGTCTACTTAACTCCATTCTCCCACTTGATTCTCTGGAAATGGAGTTCCCAGGTGATGGAAAAGAAAGCATTAAGAATTGCAGGTGTCTAATGAATTTTAGCAGTACCCAGTTTCATTTTAAACCCCTGATGATACTGAATAAGTGAAAATCACATCAACCAGTAGATTACTACTAAGTTTACACCAGAAAGAAGTCCAAGTTGGCAAGCTACAGCTTGGTAGATCAGCTTTCTAAGAGTGCGTTGGCAGTTCTACAAACAGCAATAAACAGACAGATTTGGGCTATTTTCAGTTCCTGCTCTTGCCACAGAAGACAGGAAAAACATGCACAGCAGACTGACAGAATATTAAGAGCTCATCAGGAAGCTACTTAATCCATACCCTTATACCCTTGTACTGAGTTACTAACCACTAGTGCCTTAGACAGTGGTTTCTGATTTAAGAAATAAATCTCACTGATTTATCAGCAGGTGACACATTGAGTTAAAAATACTTCTCTTATTTTTGATGGCTGTTCATGATATCGGTGCACCAAATTATCTGTCATCTCTGCAAGCATACATCATCGTGCCCTTATATAACCCTGTTGTATTGAAATCTTGCATATAGCTCAGTTTTGCTGATCCCTTGATTAAAAAGAAATTAAATTAAAAAAACACAGAAAAGAGAAATTACACTGGCAAGAGATACAGAATGAAGGTGACTAAAAAGTTAAGAACTCTTTAACCTGAAATAAAGAATAGCTGAGGTGGACAGATAATGAAAGAACACAGCTCTGAAATAGCACAGAGATAGTGAGCAAAAACCAAGCACAATTCATTTTATAAGGTCCATTTAGTATCAGGAACAAAATTAGAGGAAGCAAAAGGAAGCAGTTTTTCCACACAATACAGCAACCTGTGGAACTCACTGCTGGTCAGCCTCTCTAAACTGTTCATGTATCTAGAATTCGGAAAAAAATAATTTGGATGAATTAATGTCAAGTGTGTCAAGAGCTAGAAAACACACAGGTGCAGACACACTCACAGTTGCAAAAATGTAAAGCCAGAGCTGGAGAAGAAAAGGTATTTCAAGATTCTCATCTGCTACAGCACATACCCTCTAGTCTGACAACTGAGGACGAACAGCTCAAGTGTTGGTAGAATTAAAGGAGAGATAGTAACAAAGCCAGAGGCAAGAAAGCCTGAAGAGAAACGCCGAACACCAAACACGGTTCATGCTTTGCACACTGTGCTTAGTTAGACCAAAAGATCTGGCCCAAAGCAAGAACAATTGCAACACACACTCTTCGTGAGGCGAGTTATCCGCTTCTTTCCCTCTCCCGTACAAACTTCTGGATTCGGCTCAGGCTACGTGCTACGTGCTTCTGGTGGGACAGCGAGGCAAAACGAAGCAGCTCCTTACGCTGCCTCTGGATGCAGCTCCTGGAAACAGAGCGTGCGAGGAGAGCAGCTTGGAAATGGCTACTTACACAGCCAAAACACGCGGCGCAAGAATCCCGCGGAGCGCAGCCGAAGGCGCTGCCGCAGCCGGGGCAGAGCGAGAGCCCGCGGGCCGCGGCTCCGAGCGCACC
>VXBQ01002032.1:834618-912060 GCA_013400175.1 Phainopepla nitens | reverse complement strand
CGGGGCTGCCCCGCGGATCCCCCGCTGCCCGGGAGCGCAGGTGCCCGGCCGCGTCCAGCCCCGCGCGGCGGGAGCGGCGTTCGGAGGCTGGCGGGAGCGGAGCGCTGCCCCGGGCTGGCCGCGCACCCTCCTCTGCGGGAGCGGCCGGACAGGTGCCGCAGCCGTACCCGGAGCAGGGTAATGGGTACATTGTAATCCAGCCGTTTTCAGCTCTTCCAGCCCTTCGCTCTTCGAGACCAGGGCGCTAATACACCCCGTACTGCTGCCCGCGGACACTACAAGAAAACGCGAGAGACAGTTGTCATCTCCCTACTCACTGGCTGGGTGAAAAACCATCTGCTTCCAGAAAAAATACTGACAGCTAGAAAGTACTATGTGTTCCCGGCAGTGTTTGCTTAAACGCCTGAGATCTGAAGCCGAGTGAGTAACTATGATACACTGGCACTGTGAAAAGCCCACCACCAATAAGCAACTATGAGAAGGATCTTCTCTTGGTAACTCTTGAGTTGGTGTCTGAGGAAAAAGCCTGGAATTGTGTCTCTGTTCCTGCTTTATATTAACTGTACTGGCCCTAAGATCCCTAAGGGCATTTTCAATGAAAAGAGCAATAAAGTGTCCAGCATGAGTTCTAAACCTTAGAACCAGATAGTCACTGGCAACAGTTCATTGCAACATTTAGTTTTATGCTTTAAAAAACCCACAAAATTATTATTATTATTATGCTGGAGCTGGCCCAGCCAGGTGAATGCATTTATTTTAAAGCACAGCAAAACAGGTTGTTTTTCTTGCCAACATTTTGGGCTTCATACACTTGAACCCAGACAAAAAGAGTAAAAGATGACGTGTTGACTTGACTGTGCTGTTCATTGCACAAAAACAACCTTCTCCATTCCTAAGTTCACATATAGATATAGGCTCTAAGCAAAAGATCTGCTGCAGAAAACCTAATTTTTCCTGTGTGTTCACCAGGCAGTTGCCACAGCACAGCACTTCCAAGCAGCTTCAATGCCTTGTAGGCACCATGGCAGATCTTGGTTGCAAAAAGACAGCTGTACACAGCTGTATGGTAACGATTTCTCACATGCAAAGAAAAGCTGCATTATAACACTAAGAGAAGGGTAGCTATGCTGCCTCCAAGAGGTCTCATTTGTAGGAAGAAAAGGGGTTTGGAAACGACAGATTTAATCTAGAAAGAATTCTGCCAGTCCCTCTTGAGTTGTGAGGTGGTTTGTTATCAGGTAGAACTTTACCTGTGCTTCAGAATCTAGACTGAAGCCTGTTTGGCAGTGTAGACAATCTCTCAGGAAGCAAATGCTGTACTGCTCTGAGTATGATCTAATGAAGTATATAGATAAGTGACTAATTGCTAAGCCAGCATGTGAGCAAGACTAGCTCTGGCATGTTACAGTATTTCAGTTCTAATCTCTGCTCAGAGTACACATTCTACTTCACCTGCTCTGCCAATTGCATGACTACTGTTTGCTTCGGGGAGAAACACAACTGCAGCCAGATGGACTACAGACAGGAGTTCTTTTCAAGGGCAAAGACCTAAGTACTAAGGTATTAATTAATTAATTACTGCACTTAGTTTACATAATGGGAATGCTCTGCTTGAGACAGCCTAACTCCTCATGTTGGAGAAAGATTACTTAACCTGAAAATTAGCCCCCTGAAAATTAGCCAGTCTGAAAATTAGCGTACAAATTTTATCAGCCCTGGGGAGAGGAAGACTTGTTCTAAATTAAGGGCAGCTGAACAGCATCAGCCTTCACTGTGGAGGTGCCAAAGGCTGTTCAGCTGGGCACAGCCAGCATCAGAAGAATCCATTAAAGCAGAGACCAGGAGGCCTTTTGAAAGGCCAAGGAACATACACTTGTCACTGTTTTCCCTCCCTGTCTGTTTTGCTGCCTTTAATTTTCCTAGCTTCCCTCTTACTTGCTATTTGAGTTTTGGAGTGATTGCTCCCTCCCAAGAGCTGATGCAGAATCCTGTCTGTCATGCCTGTGTCTCCTCCTCCCTTGCTGCTGCTGCAGTGCTCAGAGCAGCATGCATCATATTTCCCCAGCAGCGCAGGAGGAAGCTGTCCTGCTGCTGAGGGGGCGAGGAGCAATCCTTCCCGCACCTTATCTGTGCAGCAGAGCAGCTGACACTCAATTTGTTCTGAACAACTGCAGAGTTACGAGTCCCCTCACTGTACTGCAATGTTTTCTGAGGTCTTTCATGGTCTCACTTAACAAACGTGGCTATCTGATGAAAACCACCCAATATACTCGGGCTGTTGGCTGCTTTTTTCTAAGAAATGGACATCAAGGGGAATGTGGAATGGCATCATTCTTTTAAATAGAGAGCAAAACATAGATGTTTGGAAGAAAGCAGCATTTACTAGGAGATTAAATATAATTACAGTAACTCGCAAAGGAAATGCTTGTTTAAAGCTTTAATTTGCTAGCAAAAGATGCTGCAGATGCTTTTGGGGGAGGTATGAACTCATCAAGCAAAGAAAGATCTGAGTGTAGGACAGGAATCATAGAATCATTAAGGTTGGAAAATACCTCTAATACATCATCGACTCCCAACTGTAAACCCACCGCTGCCAAGCCCACCACTGAACCATTCATCAGAGTGCCACATCCCCACGTAACCACATGAATTAACCCACTTGATCATCTCCTCAGCACGTGGTGATTCAGTCACAGCTGATCTCCTCGACTGAGGGCAGGGACAGCCACCAGCACCACTCATCCAGCAAGTTGCAAAGATTCCCCTTTGAGATGCAAGGGGTACTGGGGTATTTTTACTTCCAAAGCTGAAAGACTTGTCTGCCCATGAGCTAGTTCTTTGGCCAGCTGCCTCAGTGAAAGAGGAGGAATCTATTTCAATTAGTTTCATTAAAATTCTTTGTGTTGCAGTAGCTTGGGAACAAGACATTAGTGCTACTTCAAAAATTCAGACAAGGGTACAGCATAAAATGATAAGACTGGCAACAGACGAGAGGGTAGAAGAGTGGTGTAGGACTAAACTGCTGCTTGATGGTCACAAAGAATCATTTCACACTAACAGTGGGAATGAAAGTGTGTGAAAATCCCCATTGGGATAAGGAAAGAGAGAATCTGAGAAAGAAGATTAGATTGTGGTAGAGTAGGAAGCTAGAGTTACTCTCCCTTGAATTGTTTCAGCCACTTATTATTTGTTTCAATACTTCTCTGTGAGCCACTAATTGTCGCAGTGGGATCTTTCTGCTTCATTTCCTTCTCTTTGTGAGAGCAGGCGTCAACACTGCAAAGAGTTAGAAATCTGCAGCCTAGTATACAGAAGACAATGTCCAATTTGCAACATGTCCAGCATAGGTCAGTGGCATGGTTAAGCCTTGGAAAGTGCCTTTTATACAAGCATTAAATATCTTTGGGAAAAAAATATCACTATTGCAAAACCCAAAAACACACAGGAAAAAGACTGTAGATTTACAGGTTTTCTCTTCACCCCTTGACCTGTTACTCTTTAAGCAGGAGTACTTAGTAGAAAGAGTACATGTCACTAAAGGAAAATAATAGTAGCTAACTCAGTTGCAGCTTAGATATCCTGAGCAGCAGCAGTGTTTTGTAGTTTACACTCAAATTGTGTTCAGATAAGTCTGGTTTATGTCCTTACCCTTGACTTTCCCCAGTGCTAGATCAACAGTTCCTGTCAGATCCTTGACTGAGAACAGCAGAGATGCATAAAAGTTCTTGAACTAATAAGTCGCATTACAGAAATGGGAGAATATGCCTGTTTTAAACTTATTGTGGTTTGCATGTGAGGGCAAGTTCCAGAAAAGGCAGTTCCCTGGGACCTGCAGCTGCTCTGGTCTCTGGTACCGCTGCCTCCTTCTTGAGGAAAGCTTCACAACAGCACAGCAGGACAAGTTGACTTTCTAGCCAAACAAAAGAAGGACTTGCCCCTCCCTCCTCCATACCAAGTATTTCTCTTTGGTCACGCTGAAGGACTCCTCCGTGTTCCAGATAAGCACCAGCCAGGTCATGTACAGCTACACAAACCACCTCCTTGCTCAGCAGGTGGACATACTCTCTACTTTATGTGGACATATGTGGACATACTCTCTACTTTCTTCCATTGCCTTCTGCTAATCACCATCTTTAGTCCTTAAGAGCTAGTATTACGAAACATATGTCAAATTACCTGTCTACACATGTTTCCTGCTTAAGCTTTCCTTTTAAAACATATTCACAGCAGAAAATATGAGTGAAAGAGAAGCAGATTACACAGATTTAGGTGAAGCAAAAATAGATGTTTAGGAAAATATGAGGGTCATTCAACTGAGTGAACTTTTTAGCTTGTTTTTTATCTTTCCTATCTAATAGCAAGACTAGAGACCTACAGCACACACATCATGTGCTGTTTTACATTTATTTTCCTTTGGTGTTTCTCAGCTGTATAATTTAAACCTTCTTTCTTTTACTGTATCTGTAACTACAACACATTCTAATATTTACAAATGGAGAGTGACTTGGCACAGTATTGGGTGCAGTCTGTCTGCCATCAGAGAGGCATTCTTCAAATGGACCTGCCCACTGCAAGAGCTGGGAGATCTGAACTGTTTGTTTAAGACCTAATTTCCTCTGAAAATAGTCATGCACAGCTGTAGGTCCATTGAAAACTGTTAAACAACTGGAGATTTAGACCAAAACATTGGTTAGAACTCTTTTAGGGAACAGCTAGATATGCCATGATAAGTGGGAGCAAAGGGTATGCAAGGTGTTCAGAAACAAGCAGCCAGAAAGCAAGGCACTGTGCTAGGCAGCAAGCCTTAATCCTACCATGGAAAAGAGGTAGGAACCTAACTCTTGGAACTTAGAGATAATCATGGATTTCAGCATTTTTCATGGGTTAGAAACGCAGATGCTCAGTCACCAACAAACTTTGCCCAAGCTATCCTAATTTCCTCTGGATGCAAAGGGATAATTACAAAGACCTATGATTAAGACTGAGAACATCCTAGCTGAATGAGTATTCTAGCTGAAAAGCATCTCTGAGACAAAGAACTGGATATGCTGAAGAGTAGCTACAAACACCCAATTCCCTCAAGATGCTCCTACATCAGGGATTTGTTGACAGGAAAGCATTAGTACCAGTTCTTTCAATGCAAAACCATAGTGCTGCCTGCTGTCATGGGCAGATGTGGCCAGAAGAAAGAGCTTCCAGTTAGAAGCTCTAAGCCAGGACAACCACCTCCATTCAGCACCACAAAGATGGGGGGAAGAATCCACACACTGGCCCTCCTTGCTCCACATTTCCTCTCTCATCACCAATCTGTGCATCTGCTCCATGCTGGAGCTCTGCAAATGAGCCTTCTAAGCAGTGTGAGAATAACAGGATGATACTGAGGAAATTGTTCTTGAGCATGAGCTTTGACCCTTCCGGGCAGTGAATATGAACCACATGGGCTGGATGAGTCCCTGGCACATTAGCTGCCTTTGTGAAGTTATTTGCTGATTCAGAGGTGTGAAACTAAAAAACACTGTGGAAGCAATGGCACTGCTTGTGGTACTGAAACAGCATGGATTCCTCCTGGGCTGTTATGACTTCACAAATATTGACTTTGGATAAACCTTCTAAAAATATTCTGGTTGAGTTTTTTTATTTTGTTCCTCCCAAGCGGGTTCCCAGAGCTAATTTACTTAAGGCAACATACATGACACAAGAATAAGCCCTTTGAATAGTGATGCAATTGCTTGATCATGAAATGAAAAAAATCTGAGTTTTGACTGATAGTTGGAATTCATGCTGTTTGTTTGATTTGCTCCGGATTCTTTGTCACCTCAGAGCTATTCCTGCCAACACATGTCAGAACACTACTGATTATGGGCTGAAATACTGTTTTAAAGGGTTTTTTTCATTTTAGACTTACCAGTTTTCCTTCCCCTTCCATAGAAGCAATATAAATTTACCCATGATTTTTTTTACTTCAAGAAATCTCAGCTACAACTAGCCTCATGCTATGCCTCTTTCTTTTCTCATCTGCAGCAGTATGAAAATTAAAGCGGCACAATTAATTTCTGTGAAATCATTCCTATGCGGTACATTAGAAGTAGGTCTAATACAGTTTAGGAAACTACTATTATTTTTCACTCTGTGGCATGATTGCAATTGCTTTAGTACTCTGCTATACCACTTGGCAGTCACAACTGTCACCAAATGAGCACCAGCACACATTTCTCCCACTATTATGCACAGGAAAGCCCTGATCCAGTACAAAAGTGTCAGGATGCTACAGTGAAGATAAGTACACAGAGGGAGTGATTGTTTCCTTGCTTTGGAGACAAAATCAGACATTTCTTCCTCTAGAAACGCTCTTCAGTGTTAAATGTTCCTATGTGTTAGCTGAATTAGGCCCAAGTTCATGTCTTTTATTCTCAAAAGAACAGGTTGGGAGAAGAACCAAGAAAATAATGAGGGTAGACTGTAGCGACATCTGAGAAGAGAGGAACTTAAATATGATTTAAGGCACTTTGCTATACTCTCCTTTGGCAGTGGCAGGTAGAGCTTGGTAAACTCCAGCAATATTTCCAGGAATGCAACTCAAGTATTAATATCTAAGTTTTACTCATTATTTCTTGCCCCTTTACTCCAGTATGCACCACTGCCCCTGTATCAGACATACATGCACAGCCTGAACTCACACATCCAGCTTGGAATAGAGGTTGTTTCCAGAGAGTTTTTCTCTTTAACATTACCTTCTCTCCTGATTTACTGATTCTTGGCTGAACTTAAAATTACCTGAAAACCATTGCCCCTGGGAAAATCTTTACTCAAGTACTTGCTGAAAGTGTAACCTGAAGAACAACATCCAGAGATCCAGACTCTGTGCTATGGCTCTGATCAGATGCTTGAAAGCAAGTCATTGGCAGGAGCACTCCCATCAGCTTCTTGTCATGCTGTCTGCTGGCAGCTTGATGTTAATACCTTAACATTTGCATCAGCAACTCGATCAGGATGTTAATTTGAAGCAGAAGAGAGTTGTTTATCAAAAATAAATAAAAAGCCTATGGATTATCTAAGTACTGAGCTGTGAGGTTTGCCTTTTTGTACAGTGAACATGCCTAGATGCTTTTCCCCTGATTCATGGAAACAGCTGGACCACAGGCAACCTGTGTGCTGATCTGCAGGCAAATCTTGTGTCAAAACATTGGTCTATACTGAAAACACTTCCAATGCACGAGGAACAGCATGAAAAAAACATTGTGGTGGCCCTCTCTCCTGTATTCCCTGAAAATTATTAGATCTGCATCATCTTTTACTCTCACTGGAGGGTGTGAGCCCTCATAGAGTAAAGATTTTCATTCTGCACTGAGGAGAATAAAAGTGCAATTGAACATTGTGTACTGACTGAATTATTGGGTTATTGAAGAGAGAAGGAGACAGAACAGTGGAAAATGGACATGTTCAATTTCCCTTTCTGAAAAAGAAGGGTTTTTTTAGGATGAGCCATATGCACACAGCCTTTCAGGAGGGGTATGTACAAGTCAGCCTTTTACGCAAACAGTCATGGCCAAGACTATCCAGCTGCTCTGTAACACACTTTCTACCATGAAAAGTCATCTTTACAGCCAAATCCCTATGAGCACAATGTGAGCAAGATTTCTCCCTGTCTTCTGTAGAAACATGGAGTCATTCTGGGGCAAGAAACCAAGACATATTGTATATAACTCAGAAAAAATTTCCCACCTAATAAGCCTAGCCTAAGGTTTGTTCTTGAAAAGTTTACCAGCAGAGTAACTAGAAAAAATCCCAACAGATTTGAATATAATTTCTATACTAGATATTCACACTATAAATTCAGCAACACATAATCTAACAACTACAAGATTCACAATTTCTAACTGTCTAATATTCAACAGTTTAATTTGGTCTGATTAACCACAACTGCCAAAGACTTACTGTACAAAACACACTCTTCCTTTTATTTCAGTTTGGGCTCTTAAAAAGCATTAAGATGTAGTGAATTTTTAAATCCTGTCTTTTTTCCCCCTCTTTATTTATCACCGCTTACAGTTACTGACAATAGATTGTCAGTATATTCTTCTTCCTGCCTTCCTGCAAACACCTGACACAAATAACAGGTATTTCATAGCAGGAAGAACCTTTTCCCTGGGATGATCCAGCACGGAGCATTGTTGAGCTGCATTAAGAGTCTTGGGTGGCACAGCCCATCCAGCTTCCCTGTGTTTCTCTCAGCAGGCTGTGCAGAGCCAGCTCTCTCCAGGTTGCTCCCTGGCGAGGCCCAGCACAAGGACGAGCTGTCAGCAGGAAGCTGGCCCAGGCAGAGCTGGAACCCCACAGCCAAAGGCTGAGCCCTGATGATAATCTCTCCCACCAAGCACTTGTGCTGCAGCTCCTCAGCGGCCTGGTCTCTGCCTGCCCTCTGAAACAACACACTCTGGCCTCTCAAAATAGTTGTTGATTCTTAAAACTTGAATTATTTGTTACAGTGAAATAAAGGGAAGAACAAAGCAGGTAGAGAGAAGAGGGAAGATACTCTATTTAACTTAAAGATTACCATGAGGATAGTTTGGTCAACTAGACTACATATTTTGCCTTTCTTTGTGCACGATGTCAGCAGAGCTCAGTTCACTTCAAGCAGATGGTCCACAGACTCCAAGCACTTAAAATAAGGGATAGGCACAGACAAGCACAAAAGGATGAAGAGGACCAGGGTTTTTGAAACATCCCAGTATAGACTTACTCTAATGCACATACATACTGCATAGCAAGACACCCAAACTCTGCTTCACTGATCTACCTTCCCATAAAACATAATCTACACAATATCAGCATCTGTCCAGCAGGACAATTAGACATGTAATGGTGTATGATAGATACACACACACATACACACACACACAGAGCCTCAGATTGGGTAGTTGATCGCATTCTATAAGAAGTAAATAGAAGTACTGTCATGGAAAGCACTTTACTTAGGCTGGAAAAGCAACCTAGAGACATGTGAAGAGTGAATGCAATGCTCCTCACTATCTAAATATCTCTAATTCCCAAATTCTTTGAAGTAGGCACTGCTAAATTTTTTCCATGAAAAATATTCCCTTATGCCTTTCAGCTGCACAGCGAAGTGTGGAACAGATGTGTTTATAGACACAAAAGAACAAAAACATAACCTTACAGCTCTGTAGCAATTTTTCTATCTGCAGTGTTTTTTGGATATTCACTTTACAATTCCTGTAATTTATTGCAGTTCTGTGGGGTTAATTAAAATCCTTCTACAAAATCAGATAAACAAGAGCAATGGGGGAGGGAAAGTGTGTACTTTATGTACTGTCTATTAATCTCTAATGAAGCCTGCGCCATGTGTGCAATCAAACATCTGGGGAAAGCCTGCACTTCAACCAGAGCAATCACTACTCACATTCCAGCTTGAGTAGTTGTTTTTTTCTTGAATTTTGTGTGTATGTATCCATGCACAAATACAGGGTTTCAGCACATGTTTCACAAATGAAAGAAAAAAGCGAGAATTAAGTCAATGATAAAACACCACATGGATTTCAGGCAGCTGGGTCAGATCCTTACACTGCAAGCAAGAACCACCTTATATTCAGCTCTCAAGTAGTCATTTTTTGCAGAAAGATGGGCTCATGATTGTATAACAGCTCCTATTCCCCAGGGCTCAAAAGAGCACGGTTTATTTCCTAGTTCTAGTATCTCCACCTGTCAAGTCATTCATTTAGGTAACTAAATGTTTCTCCTTCTGATGGAATCTGGAATTTTACCCTTCTCAGATAAGCTCTGAATGAAATTTCTTTAGTCACACCAACAGCCTTGCCTCAGGACCTTGAGAGCTATGAGATAACATTTTATGGCAATGTCACCACTGAGTTAAGAGAATCATACCAATAGGGAAGGCACACGCACTTTTGTCTGAAAAAAAAACCCTGACCATTTCTCCATACCTTTAAGAGAGCACTGCAAAGAGCTATAATGAATGTTGCCTGTTCTGGTCTTATCTGTCAAGTCTGAGCTGCATCCATGGGTGGCAAGAGTTCAGCATCCATGGAACATCACTGTGCTGTGTGGTTAACACAGAACAGAGTAAAACTTCTTTATTAAAATAGCATTGGTGGGCACATCAGCTGTGCAGGTTAAAAGGCAGGCAGTGTGTAAAGAAACAGAAAAAACTACAGTCACATTAAAGTAGCTCTTTGCAGAAAAGACTATTAGATACTTTTACCTGAAGTCAAAATGGATATTTCATGTCACACAAATTTTGAAGACTACTTTTGATAAATCATTCTGTGATAAGATGCTGCAATTTCCTTCATGCAGCAGGATACTACCATATTCTAAAATGACACAACAACCATTATGAATTGTCTCTGCTTAATGCCTGTGCTAACAGTCTTTGTTTCTACAAAGCAACAGTTCTTGAGTCCAGTATCTCAGATAATATACAGTGGATTTGGTGCTTAGATAACTACCAGGCAGGTTGAAGCAAAACAGATCTTTTCCTATGGGCTATCACAATTGTTACAGGTCACTCAGTCATTACTTTCCTTAATTTTATGTAGTTAACTTCCAGTATTTCTTTAGCAATCGCTGCAGCTTTTGTAGCATTTTGCAGCTCAGATCCAGAGACAACTTAACCAACTCCCTAAATTCCATCTTGCACACTGAAACATTTGGACATCTTGCCTACCTTATGTCATGTTTGCCCTGGATTCAATATACATCTTAAAAAAAACCAGTATAGTTCAATTTATTTTTCTTCAATGGCCTTCCTCTTGAAAGTTTAGTTTAATTTTCTCTTGGAATTAGGGATGTAATTTCAACTCTGAGGAAACTAGAAAGGAACCACCTCTCTCTATGTTATACAGACACTGTCAGTACAGTCAGAGTCTAAGCACAGTTTGTCAGCACAAGTACTGGGAGCCAAATCATAACCTCCACTTGAAGGTGTGGACTAGATGAAAGAAATAGAAAATGCATTACAATGTCCAGAAGTCTGTCAGGGGCTGAGAGATTTTAAATCTTAACTAGCACAATGCTCTGCTTCCCATGCTCCCAGGGAAAGCGTGTTTGGGGATTCCAGGTTACAGTGGATGGTGTTGGCTGGAGAGGCAGTGAAGCCAGAGCAGCCTGGCTCTGCCCAGCTGAGGGTTCTGACACATCCTCGAGATGATCTGCAGCAGGAACTCTGAGTCAGCTACAACGGTTGTTCTTCTACCTGCACAAACTCACAATTCCCTGGTATGTGTAATGAAGAATATGAAGCTGTTCAGCCAGGGCATTTGGGTTTGGATGAGATAATCCTCTGCATACTGTCAGGAGATCTCAAGAATTTCCTGACAGATTATGAAATAATTCGTTGGCCAGAGATCCACTTCTGGGCGCATTCAGTAGGAAGACAAATTTTATTCCCTTACAATCTCTGCCTGGAGCTGGACAGAAAAGCTGGGGTTTTTAACCCCTTGGGCAAAGTTGACAGGCTTGAGATAATGGATTTTCCAAAGAAGTTAAAGTTACACTGAAAAATTACAAGTTTCCTGTTTGGTTTTTTTTCTATACTTTCCTGGTTGTCTCACTTTTGTCCTACTATTTCCTCTAAAAAGAAAAGAGTTGGGAGGAAAGGAGGTTGGGGAAGGACAAGAGAATGAAACTGATCCTCTCCTTCACTAGTTTTCATTTAATACAATCTGTTTAATAGAAGCTAGTGATTATTAAGAAAATATGTAAGTGCAAAGCCAGCCTTTTTCTAATTGCTAAGATAACCCAAATGTAACCCAGAGGAGTATCAAGATTCAAACTGTAAAGTACAACTCATCAAAGTAATGAAATGCAAATAATCTGAGTTTTTAGAATTCCAAGATTACTGTTAGCACAAGGTAAGGCCAAGCTCTAAAAGAACTCCTTCAGCAGCAGGCAGAAGAAAACTTATCATAAACTTTTGATAACCCAAAAAATAATGAGTCTTTTCGAACTTTGCTGACATCAGATAGAAATATCTGGGAGAAAAAAGAAAAAGAAAGAAAAACCCAAACCTAAACAAAACCTAAATACATAGGATTTAAAAACATTTCTGCTCAATAGTCACAGTAGAATGATGTCCACCATATGAAGGAGCTTAGTGCTCCTCATTTGCCAAGAAACCTACAGCCCCTCCTCACTTGTTTCACTGTGAAGATACAGGATAACCCAGCAAAGATCATCTGTGGAGGCTTGCCCAGGGCAGAGCAGGATTAATGGTCACAAACAGAAATCTTCCTGAGATATTGCTTAGCTGACCAGAAAAAAAAGGCAACACAGAACTCAACTTGCTCTAACAGACCCTGCAGCAGCATATAGGTTCTCTATGTAACCTAGAACAGTTTACAAAATACACACTCTTGACAAATTTACTGGCCCCTACTTTATCAGACAAGATTTGGAGCACGTAAGCTATGTCATTTCTCAAGGACAGCTTTTCACCCAAGGTCTGATGCTGTCTAAAAGCTTCTGCCAGCTCAGCTTGAACAACCACTACTCTGCTTGAAATAGAAAAAAAAAATAAATTAGAAGGTCCTAGTTGAAAGCTTTCCAGGGTTCCAACATCATCTGCCAGCTCTTGTTTAGTAGTCCCCATTATTTTGTCCTGTGATGCTTTTTTCCTTTTCTACAACTTACTCTCTACATAATGGAAAATGCTCAAAGAAAAATAAAACACTTACATATACACATATATACACAGACACAGAGGCTATTCCTAATCTTGATATTCCTGCAACCCTTGTAGTTTTGGGAAAAAAGGAGCCCAGATGTATTTTAATCACAAAAAGCTGATTAGATAAATTTGGCCTGATTTGTTGCTTATATGATAAATTGTTCTAACAGTTTCACCTGCTATGGCACATGACCAGTACTGGCCCAGAGTGGATATGAGTATCACCTCTAGTTTCCTCACGCTTCCTCTTCAGTATTTATTCCAACAGTCACTCTTTCACTCTCCCTGTTCTTCCAGGATTGTGGATACTCACTGTCACAGGATCATCAACATGTAAACATTTGAGGATTTGATTTTTGCTCTTTTACAGCATTGTTGTTGATCTTTGTTTTGTTTCCAAAAAAAAAAAAAAAAAAAAAGAAAAAAAAAGAAAAAACCCTGCTGTTGTCAGTCCATACATTTCAGCAGGTTTGCTTCTAGCTCCCACACGTGGCTTGATGCCAGTGCATTGCTCTAGGAGTAAATAACGTGCTCATTCACCCCTAAGGAAGGGTCACAGAAATGTTCAGCAGTCAAGAGGGAAATAGCATCACTTATCCCCTCCTCACAACTGCCAGGCCAGAGATGTGGAACTTGTTGTCAGGTCACACCATTCTAATAAGGCTTTCAAAACCAAACCTCTGCTCAACACTGGCCAAGTAAGCATCTGACCCATTTCTCCTGTACTCTAACTTGTTATCAAAGTTATGATGTGTGAAGATAAAGCTGATCAAAAATTAGCATGGACTTCATGTTCAAGCTAGAAGTTATTTCTCAAGCCCTGCAGTGAAAAATAATGCTAAATATCGCTTGAAGATTATTATATAATAAACTACATTCTGAAATATTACTTGAAAAATTTGATACATATGTTGCAATATCCCTAAAGAAAAACACACTATCAGAGCTTAAGTCTTCAAGTCAGCCCCTCAGTACCATTGTAAATTGTGCAGCATTATGCCCTACCCAGACACATAATAAAAGCCACTGACAGAAAACATTGATGGAGATGGGCCACTCCTCTGCCCACCTGAATTGTTCCTATACTACATGTTAGTAGTACATTGTAGCTTTTAAGTCTCAAGGAACAGGAGCAACAGTTTAATTTTGCCAGTAAAACTACCCTACACTTTAGGCTGACTAACTCTTTTCCTTGTCTTCAACAGATACTAAATTCACTTCCAAATTATCCCCTTTCCTGGAACTGGCCTAGATGTCATTAATCTAAGGAGAAAATTTTGTCACAGCTGGAGTTAGTAAGCATCAGCTATGGACAGCAAAAAGAAGTAATTCCTAAAAGCTCATGTGCAGACATTCTGGCACCTAAATGCAGACTAAACTATTTCTATACTGTCCTTTCAATCTCACTGTATTTCTTATATTTCATCAAAAATTGTTATAATTTTCTTAATCTCTTGATTTGTAGGACTACTCATGTCTCTAATGTCTTCGTTTGTGTCTATGTTATTAAATTGCCCAATAATTCTACTTCAAAGAATAACCAAACCTGCAGAGGCTGTGAGTCCTGTAATCACAGAACCATAGAAAGTGCTCATGCCAGGGACTCCAGGGACTTCTCTCCTGTCCCACTGCAGGATCAAATCTACCTGGCAATTCCCTGTTAGAGTAGTACTTACAAGCCCAAGTGACAGAGATATTACACACTTCCAAAGAAAGAATGCCTTATCCCTAACTAAGCATTAAGTAAAGTTAAACAGAATCTACCTTATTGCCATTCAAGCTCTTCATTTATTTTTTTATCAAAACTTGAAACCACACACATTATTCTTTCTACTTTGCAGTAGTTTTCTAGCTAGTAAGGAAGGAAATTTTGTTCTCTCAGTCAGAGAATTTAGCTTTTTGAAAGAGTACTGTCACTACTGGAAGATGAAAGGAACATATTTAGACTTTCTGGGAGCTCCAAAATACTGGTTTCTTTCCTAGTGTATTTGACACAGCTGTTTCTACAGCAAGCATTGTGTAATGACCAAGTACAAATGACATAATTCATCTTGACCATGCCAGAATTTCAGAAATTACTCACTGGCCCTTTTTCTTCTATGCAATTTAGAAATTAATATCTTCTAGTTTGTTCTTAATTGGGGTTACTTGGGTACTTCTCCTTTGGCACAAGTCAGAAAAGCATCTGGTATGGCAGCACTACAGGGTTCTGAGGAGCAGCTGGAACATCTGCAAGCTGCAATTATATCTCCTTTCATTTAACTCCTACCTTTTTTTAATTCTGGTCAATATAAGGATCAGAACAGAGAAATCATGGATATCAGAGAACTTTGTGCTGGCCATCAGAGCACAAAAAAAGAACTGTTTGAGGAGAGCATAAGTACAACAATGTATTTGTACACCCTGCAGTTGAAATTACATGCACAGGACTGAACCCCTCTAATTCTTTTATGTAATGATTTATGATATGTCATTCTAAGAATGTTAATGATTTCAAGCCTTCCAAGAACCTAAACAACAAAGAATCATTACCTTGATTGTTTGTAATTCAACCCAGTAGATGACAACTTCCTGACAATAAAATGCTCTCTCTGTAGCTGTGAATACATAGAGCAAACAGGGAGAAACACTGTTCTCAAACCCTGTCCAGTGTTGAAACAAGCCAAAGTCACAGACAATATTCTGTAAGACCCCAAAACCACAGTCACTGGCTTCCATTCCACTCTAGCAAGAATTAACACGTAGTGTTGTTCTCACAGAAACAATACAATAATTGAAATCCAATTGCATCTCAAGAAATAGCAACAAAACACCCACATTGATCAGTAAAGATAGCAATAGCACCAGAGAATCAAATTCAGGTGCCCTGAAATTAGTGACAGTTACTCAACTGCAGAGCCAGGTTGCAATCCTGATTTATAATCTTTTAAAAACTGACCATCTCTAACTCACTGCCCTAAAATACTGCGAAGCTTTAGTGTGTTAATAGGATGAATAGTGATGTGGAGTTTGAAAGAATAATTGCTTTGTGGAGTTTAAAGGAATACTGTTTAAAGGAAGATACCTGCTTTTTAAAGACAAGCATTTTGATATTATAGTCTTCCAGTAAGAACTGGCAGTATGTTGAATGGGCTACGTGATACCCCTAAATAAATGCTTGATATTTACACTAAATTTATGGAAGTTTGACCAGGAATATTCTTTGTATATAACACTAATTGAAGTACCATCATGTTGCACTCCAAATGGGATTTTGAAATACAGGAATTGCCATTGTAAATCAAGCCATTAGTCCAGCCAGATCTGCTATTATTTTTCCTCCTACTGTGACTAATGACAGTGCTTTGGAGAGTAGCACAAGAATCCAGCAGTTCTTTTGGCCTCACTGGCATCTGACAGCAACAAGTTTTACTGTTCATTGCTTTATTGCTCTGGCATAAAAAAAAAAAAAAGAAAAAAAAAAAGCCATTCTAAAAGCAATTATTTCCAATCTACAAGAATCTTCTTGCCTGCGTGTTATAGAAAAGGTGAAAAGAAACACAGGTGGACAGGTGGGCTATTTCAGAGCACATCAGTATAAACACACCAGTCAGGCCTTTTCTCCTCAACAGTCACAGTCTTATTTTCCTCTTACGTGTCCCTCTTTCTGGGACTTGAGGTCACTCTGGTCCCCTTTCATTTCCTCATAATGCATTGTTGTGGCTGAAGGAAAATTAAAACACTACAAGCTTAGTATTATTTTCTGGCCCTTTCTTTAAACTCCTACACAGGTAGTTTATTTCACTGATTGCTGCTTAATATTGAACAAATAATTTCATCATTTTCATTGAGTCAATGATACTTCATATTTTTCCTGTTTTACAGCCAGTTTACACAATTGGCTAAAATTATTCCTTCCACTGCCTGTTATTTGAACATTTGTTCCACTTGTTATCATGGTGCCTGTGTGCACATTTGTATGTGCAAGTCTTACGCAGTTTTCTCTACTGCTGTGCATTTTACAAAGCGTTTTGAAACTTCTGCCCCATTCAGCTTTCTTCCTTGAGTTGCTTCAAAATGTCAAGTATGCAAGAGCCATCTACACTAATCCTGAGATAGTCCTTTAAGCATCAGTTTCAATTCACTGCCAGCTGTCTGCCTCCTTTTCCTTAGAGAATCTTAATTCTGTTTCTCATACTATGCAGCATTTATGGAAAATATAATATGCTGTGCTATGGTTTGCATTCAAAGTGTCAAAATATAGCATCATTCCTCACAACTTCAAAACTCTGAGGAAGTTTGAATATGACCACTTCAACGGCTCAGAAAACTGCACATTGAGATCTTTTATTCACAGCACTTCATAATGTGTGAAGGTATCTGCAGACTCCCAGAAAGCTCTGTGAGGCCAATCACTCCGTCTTGGCAGCTGCTTCACAGCTTTGCTATTAAACAACTGGACTCTGAATCAACACTTCTTCTTTACTCCTATAACTTCAGATCATTTTCTTCTCTTTATCTTTGTTTACATCAGAGAAATTACTTATTGCTGGTTCTGATGGATGCGACTGCAAGCTAAGTGCAGACTTTGCCAGACTGATGGCATTCCCAAAATGGTTCTGAACATTTTGTCCTTGTATATGCTGGCAGCAAACTCACATTCATCTGAGATTCTGCTGCAATACTGCTGACATTTAATATCAGCAAGAGATAATTTTCCTAGTGTAAACATGCATTTTTTTTCCCTTGCCAGATATTAAACTTGTGTCATTCATAATACTAGGAAAAGCCACTTTGCCACAGAACCCATGGGAATATTTTTGACTTGAACTCATTTTGCCTCCCACTGTTGAAAGGCTTGAAAAGAAGTCAATGAAATAGAAGGCCAGATTTCTCAATGGTTTAAATCTGTGCATTTCTGTTGATGGTGTTGATAAGGCCATGCGTGAGCATGGAACATATTTTCAATTCACATTTCTCCTTTTCTTTTATTAATGCAATATGCTGTGGTCATCTTAATTCTAAAATCATACAAAAATTCCTTTGGATTAGAAGTCAAAGCCCTATGAGTGTGCAAAACCTCCGAAAATGCACTTAGGTGTAAATGCCAATCCATGTTCACATTCTTAACCAAATTTTCCAAGAAAACCCCTACATTTTAAGACTTGCATACGATTCTGTAAGAAAGACTGAAATCACCACTGCAGGATTCTACAACTAATTCTACAGTAATCATTAAGTCCATCTCACTTGTCCTAGTAGATGCTGAACAGGTTGGAAAACAGCTACTGAAATAAAAGTCTTGCTTCTTAGGTTCACAGTACTGATGTGGGGACAGTTTTGGCAGAATCAGGCGAAGTCATGTGAAGATAAGGTTGTAGTTTGCATCCAAAATGAATGTGCTACTGTGTCCCAAAACTCCCATAGTTACGCTCCACCTCCTCCTCTGATATCTTAGCTCAGTAAAAACATTGATTGGCATTTATCAAGAAATCTCTGGTTTGCACCAGTCTGAAACCTATGAGCAACCCTGAGTCATCAGTGGGAGGCCTGTATGCAGTAGTCAGAAAACCTGAAGCCTGTCAAGCTTTGAGTTTGATCTGGAAATTCTCTTATAAACCTTTCTTTTTTTCTTCAGTACAGAGCATTAGGAAAAGCATGACAGATTTAAAAAAATAAGTTAAAAAACCAAAATCAACACACAGTTAAAACATGCAAAGGAGAGCAAAGGAATGGCAAGTTAATTTCCTTACCCAAATTTGTCACAGCTGCTTGGCTATTTTCAACTACAAACAACAATAATAAATAATCATGGTGAAATTAATGAAACTGAGTTAATGATGACTCAGACATTTTCAAAACCCATTACTAATAGACAAGCAAGCGTTATTTCAGGGAAACACAGACAAAAACATCATTTGTTTCAAGACAAGAAAAGGTTTAAAATTGCTTAAACACTTCAAAATTTTGAAAGTAATTTTCTTTTTGAAGAGGACTAATGAGAAGAACTATAAGGCAGGACAATACAACTGGAAATCTAATTCTGCTCCTACTAACAATAGAAAATAACAGATCTCAGGACTTCCTCTGGTGCAATACTTGTTCAAAGCCAGCTGAGTGATGCTAGATCAGGTTGCTCAGGGACCTGTTCCCCAGGCAACAGAAAAACAACCAATATCCACCATTCAAGTGAGTCCTGAGAATGAGCTGAGTTCAAGGAAGTGTTTTCCAGCTTTACTATCACACACAAACAACTGCTTCCCCAGAATGAGAAAGCTACCATTATCTAGCTGATCCAGACTGGAAATACAACAAATTATATATATACATATATATATATAATTCTAAAATTTTTATCTTCTTGCAACAAAGTATCATCACATCCTTGGGAACTGCACCAACAGTACCAAATATTGGTATCTTTATAAACGATCAAGTATAATTCTACCTGAGGAACAGCCTGCTTTGATAAATATGAAGATTTGGTAATTATAAATAGAAGTGGCAAGTACAGTGTAAAGATCAGAGTGGGTTAATGAGCCAAAATACTGAGCTCTCCTCCAGTCTTGGCCTGGTAATTAGTGTAATCCTAGCCAAGATGTTAGAATACTTAAGAGTAATTCACTGATTTTGGAATTGAAAGTCCAAATAACTTCAGGTGTGGAAAACTGGCAGTGTAGGAGAAGGAAGCACAACTGATATTGCCTCACAGCCAAGCCCCAAACATGTCATTAATAGAGTTTCTGGAATGCCTCATACCAGTACCTGCAACAGTCAAGAGTGTTGGTATGTTCTTAAGAGTTTACTCCTGCCTTACAGTCTCCACATGTTCACTTCACAGTTATTTCTTTAAAACTGCTGGGAGACTACCAAGAATACTACAGATATTTAAAGAAAAAGTTTCACCATTATGGATTTGGCTCTTAATCTCTAGGATACTTGAAATGGAAGAAAAAAATTCTTTACCTTCTTGTGGATCACTTCGAGGGGAATACCAGACAAAATTAAATAACTCTTTTTGTATCTCTCCATTTCTTCTCTAAGGCTTGTCCAGTCTGATCCTGTCTAAGCAACAATAGAAGTAGTTGCAAAAGGACTGTTGCTATTATGAACAGCTGTCACTATGCTTGAGATAACAATAACAACCTACTACCAAGTGCCAAGAAAAATGCTCTGTGAATTTTTAGCAGTTACCTGAACTATTGCTCGTCTCTAAGAAAAATGTTTTGCTGAAAAAAAGAAGAATTACCCCTAAAATTTTAATTACACATTAGTCTCCTACATAATTTATTTTCCACTGATTATTACTGAGATCAGTGCTCTGAGTCATATTTCATCCACAAGTCTAGCATTTGGAACAAGCAAGCCCTTCCAAGGGAGAGTTCCAAAAGCTTTCTGATGTTTTGGTCCTACGTGCTGTGCTCACAGGCTGCTTTTAGTGCTGCTCCCAGTGCTCTTGGACAGCTTCCTCCTGAACAGAACCAAGATTCTCAGAGTACCTGCCATTGCCCAGGCAGCAGATAGCAAAATCACGCAGACGTGCCTGATGTTGGACAAAACGTTCCAAGTGTAACAAAAATCCCCAACCAGAATCTAGCATGCTTCTCATTCTCTTTCGTACTCCCCCCACCCTGTCAAATATCTCAGGTTTTATAAGATAGCAGAACTCATGGAAGGACATGGAAAAGACATTACTATACTACACAGTATTAAACAGAGCAGTGCCTGTGCACACGGATTTATGAATTTAAAGAAAAAAGCTAAAAGAATACTTTGAGAGTTAAGAGAAACACACTTCTAACTTCTTAAAAATAGATTCCTTTACACTCCACTTTTATTCTTTCCCAGCTTTCCTTCTTTTTTCACTTCATTAAAAGAAACCAACCAAATCAAACCAAACCAAACAAACAAAAAATCCCAGCCACAACCACAAAACCCCAAAGAACTCTCTGAAGGTTCCCCGAGGCACAGAGTAAGCAAACAGAACAAACTTTTCCTTCAAAGCCTGCAAGGTAAGAGGAAGTGAATCTTTGTTTTTTGTAAGTGACAGCAATCACATGAGCAATTTTTGAAAGGGGGGGGGGAATAAATAAATAGGTTTATCTGGTATAAATATTATATAGTGATTTTAATGTCCTGCAAGAGGGAAAAATCCAACATAGTGTCCCTGAAACTTTCTACTGCAGGAAAAAAGAAAACGTACAAACAGAATTTTAAAAATCTGTGGAACTAGCCCCAGAATTTCAGGACTGGCTCTGCCTTTTTTTTTACTTTGCACTTCCAATATCCAATCTTACTGTCCTTGCAACATAGAGGTAAGTCTGTTAGTTTTGGGACAGAACCTTTATGAAGATTACAGGTTATCATACATACATTCAGATAAAGGCCTTAGAATTACTCTGATGCTGCTTTACCTTTTCCTGATCTCTTGGAACTGGCACAATTTACTCATTTACTAGTTGTCCAAATGGGACAATAAATCCTTCTCATTCATTTCTTGAAGCCTCCTGAGAAGCTATATATAAGTATTTAAGAGTTCTTGAAACTTTGCTTGGAACTTTTCAGGTAGAAGCTCTGGAATGAAGAATTTGGAAACAGTTGAAAATCAACAGTAAAGTCAGAGGTACCCTGCTAAGCAAATCATCCTCCAGACAAAAGCTGCAGTCCTGCCTTTTCCATCCAGTTACCAGGCTTAAATAACTATTGCATGAAAACTGCAGTTTTTAGGTGTATAAACTTAAGCTTTTTTTCTGTCCTCATTAGTTACTTCACTGAAGATGTAGCTTCAAATCTGGCTATGGATTTAAAAAACAAGAGATTTATAAATCACATTGAGGTAAAAAGAGATGGCAAACAGAATGATTTATAATCCAGAGAAAGAACTGTAAAATGATAGAAATCTACACATCAGAGTCTTCATACTTGCCTGAAAGAAAATTGCAATGGCTTCCAAGTGACATGTCACAGTCATTTGCCTATTGTGTGGTCTAACATCCTGTAGCAAAACTAATTTTTCCTCTTTCTTTCATTAGCTTTTCTGAGTTTGTTCCAGTGTCCTAAATGGCCTATATGTCTGTTTAATAACCCTGTCTTGGGTTATAAACTCTGCAACTGCTTGGCCTCTGGTTCTAAACAAAACAGAACTAATCATTTTCTCAAGAACTGACAGTAAATTTAAGGAAACAAACTGCTCTCCAATCCCACCAAAGAAGAGAATATTCTCTCTTTTGTGGTTTCAAATCTGAAAAGGAGTAAAATAAATCTGTATCCCCCATGTTTATCATGTATATCAAAAAATCGTTCCACTTCGCTTTTTTTTGTTGTTTCTTCTTATTCCTGCAAAGACAAGTCTGAATGCAGGGCTGGTTTTGAGTTTTAAGAAAGTACTTAACATCCATTGTACGGTTAAAATTTCTTTGCTGTACATCAAACTCTGCTTTGGTAATCAGCTTTGTGGAATACATACCTGATGTGTGCATACAACATAGTAGTGGCCTAACCTGCTAAATACCTTTTTTTTATAAGGGATATCAACAGGAAAGAACTTTTCCAGTATAGAAAATATGCATATTGTAAAAAAATGGATAATTGCAGTGAGTTATCCAGTGAGCCATTAACTTAATTAAGCTAAAGAATCAACTGCAGCACAGGACCTAAACAAAGGGAAGTGAATGTAATTTTTTCCCTGCTTATCTTTCACATCCACAGATTCATACATATAGATGGTCCTGTTTAATCAGGTTCAAGACAGTTTATTAAAGCAAAAAGGATTGTAAGTGACAGGCACCAGGGTGAAAAAACCCAACCGTACCAACCAGTCCAGAATTCAGGACTCTTGGAAGTGTCTCATTTCAGACTTGGACATGTTTTAATGCTTTTCTGTTTAATGTTAGAGTAGGAATGTGGATGAAATGTGACAGGTTTTCTACCTCCAGGATAAAATATACCTCAGAGATACCAAAAATCTAAAATCCCCACTCTTTGGTTCCTATCCTGGTGAATTTTAGTGCTGGACTTCTCCTTTCTAACACCAACAACCAGAAGCAATTCCCAAATGCCAGTAGCTTGAGCCTTCAATATAGCATGCCTCCCACCACATATCAAACTCTGCTGTCTCTAGTATTTTCATTCTTTCTAAGGAATTAAATACTTAATATACACAATTAGACAACTCTGCTATCTGAGCTAACACTCTGTAGAGGTAAAGGCAGCAGTTCACACCTACCACTATTGTTACAAGCTCTGTGCAAACTTCTGTCTGCATCACTTACATCCAACTTCACATACTTGAGGTTTTCTTTGATACTAAAACAGCTATGGTCTAATTTTCTTTAAAGAAAGAATATCAAAGCTGAGACTGAGGGGAACACAGAAATCTCAAAGATTTATGTGGAAACCTCCTGGCCCTTTTCAGTTCCAGATATAGATCAAGCAAATGAGACACAGACAGAAAGGAGCTCTCTGCAGCATTGTCTGTGCTTAGATTCTTGTGAAAGCAAGACATATTTTTAGCACTTGCACCTCCACTAATAATAAAAACAGAGCACTAGCAGCATTGTATTTTTATCACACAATGTCCAAAAAAGCCTGGATGTTGTTGCAGAGTCAGCCAAATTTCAGCAATGCTAAAACCAGCTGCCTTCTCCAGCTGTATAGTTGTAAGGACAAAGTTATGGAGTATCAAACCCAGCAGCAATATGCTATAATTAACTGCCCATAATCCCATATTAAGATTGTTGGTCATTGATTTTAGTTGCAGCTCCAGAGAAAAAGAGTTCAAACAGACCTCAGTGCCAATGAAGTAGAATTTAAATACTTATTTAGTGTAGAAACTTCAGAAAATCTTGAGACAAAACCCCTGTAGTGTATTGCAAGGACAACTCCCCACTATGGGATGAAAATATAGCTTTGTTACCAGCTTGGTTAAGCAAGACTAAAGATTTTTGTCTCCATATCAAGATTTTTGGCCAGACCACACTGAAATGCAATATGAGTAGATGTTGATGAGAATACAAAGAAATCAATCAAAAAAATTTAGAAAAAAAATAGGCCAGAAAAATGAATCAACCTGTTTGATCTATAGCCTAAAGCTCCAGTCCTGCCAGAGAAAATACCTTTTTATTTTTAATATTTGGAAGAGGCATAATGGAGTAACAGCAATATTTTCTATAAAGTAAATGGCCTGTTAAAGAAACAGTTTAGGCCAATTTGAAGATTCTTTGCATGTTTGTCCCTGATTTTCCAAGCCACCACATCATTCAGTCTTTTCAGATAGGATGCCTTTGATCTGCACAGTTTTGGCTTAAGGTCAGTAATGTAACAATCTGAGCGAATCCTGAAATAAGAGACCATCCTCTAAAATCCCATGTATGAGGAAGACCCTGAGCAATGCTGGCAGATTAGGGAATGATCTCTTGGTCAACATTAAGAGATCAGCAGTCCTTAGACTGACTCCTGTTCTGTCTTTAGACACTAATATAAGCCAGCTCAAACCATTAAAATCTCCCACCAAAGGGGAAAGGTGTGTCTGCTGGACCTTTCTCTGCCACATATCTGGAAAGGGAAGTGTCGAGCAGATTGATGTATGCATGGCATTTACCCATAGAACGCTTTCTGCTCATCTCTGAAGAGCCCCAAGGAAACATGTCTGTTGACAGCCAGCTGCTGTCACTCACAACTTCTCAGCCATTTGCACTGCTTTTCAAATTAGGTCTGGGGGGACTCTATCCAGCTATGCCACATTTTATCTCTGCAGAAAAGATCTGCCAACTTTTCAGCAAAAGCAGCAGATGGGAACAAGCTGCTGACCCAACAGAACAATTGATGTAGCCTGAATTTCTCTTGAGCTTATCCACTTTTAACACAGAACAGAACTATGAAAACACTTTTCAAGAAATGTATTAACCCTTTAAAAGCAGTGAGAGAATAACTGCTCCTCTAGAAAACACAAAGATGAGTGCCACAGACTTGCATGAAAGTTCAAACAGTTACTGGTTTTCATAGGAGGCAATACTGGGAATGTCTGAGAATGTCTCTGGTGGAGGACCAGGAAAGAGACCTCACACTGCAAGGATTATTAGCACTGCTCATAAAGGATCTGTAAACTGAGACAGGTATTCATCTGATACAGCCATTCTGTGTCCTTTTATACAGTGATCACCGGCATTCCTAAAGTAAATAAAGGAGTACCAAATACTCAATAGTGATGTAAATGCCTGAGCTGACACAGGCCAGAGGCATCCTCTTTTAACACAGCCTGCAGAAAGCTGCCTTCTGGAATGCACTGGGAGAGCAACCAAAGAGAACAGTTAAAGAATGTTATGAGAAAAAGACAAATCTTCACTGAGGTTGGAGTACACATATTTCTCACTCAAAATTAAAGAGACCTGCCAAGCTCTACAGATTTGAAATCAAAGTTGCAATGCTGGCTCCCCGCTCACTCATGCTTATGTATAGCTCTCCTTCCCTCCACTGCAGCACTGTAGGCCTCTCTCCACTCCACAGCACTGTGCACCAGAGCCAGCTGGTTTGACAAATTCCCTGTATTCTAGAGGAGCCCTTCAAAAAAGCTTATTTCTGAATTTCAGACTGCCATTACAGTTGCTCCCTATCTCATAGCCCAAACTCCTTTACTCTTGCCACCCGCCAATTCTTCCTCCCCTTCTCAACAGCCTCAGAGGTAAAAATAGGAAGACCAAAATTACAAATTTTGCGCTAGTTTGCTCCTCATCTCCACTGCAGCCACAGAAACAACCAGTTCCTTCACCTCTGTATGATAAAAATGTATCTAAACTTTTAAATGCAGCTGCAAGAACCCATGGCCTTTCCAAGCTCCTTCTAGCAAAGAAGTAATACAATTTCCTACCAATGCAGGCAATCATTTCTCAGATCTGAAAGTAGATGCAAATTTTCCAAGAATCACAAATTTTCCAAGAATCATTTCCAGGAGATCACTCTGGAGTTTGCCTTTGCCAAAATCTTGATCCCAGTATCACAACTCCTGCCAAGAACGTGTTGTACCACTAAGCTCTAATTGTCTTTGATGTGAAGACTGATGTCATCACACAATGCTCGAACAAAGGAAAGTCCACCAGCATCTGACATCATACTACTTTAATCCAGAATTTAAACAAGAGAAACAGTTATAGCCACCAAGTTTATCTCTAGAACATTCCGTAAATCCTTCTGAAAAAATGTACTTCATGAAAGAAGTAGTCTTGAGCACATCGCAAAAGTGTCTTTTGAACAGTAAAGGAAATAAACCTTGGAAAGTTTTCTCCAAAAGAGATGAAAAAATTTCATCCAAAATTTTGAAATAACTTTTATTTGAGGTGCTAAAGACAATTTTCAAGAACCTACTTAAAGTTTTGCATGATTTTTAGCTGTACTGTAAACTGTAATTTAAAAAAAAATAGCATGCTGCAAAACCAAAAGCCAAAACTTGGCAATCTTGCAGATTTCTAAATGCTTCTGATTAGGAATCACTGAATTGATAACATCCTGAAATTAATGTTTATGAAGAAATCAAGAATATGAGACTCCTCTAAATCAACAAATATTTCAAAGAGATGTTAAATATTTAGCACATAGGCTCACACAAAAATACCTACTTTCTGTGCATTTTATCTATCACAAATTCCACACGTGCTATAGGTGTAATGAGCAATAAAAAAGAACCCAAAACAGTGGCATGATTTCACCCTAGGACATAAGACAAACTATTTTAAAAATGAAAGTAAATAAACATGACTTGTGACTGTTACAGGTGAATGTGTTAATAAAGTCTGTGTTAATGGCAGACAAGTTAGGGACTCTCTCATCAGCTGTCTCAACTGAAATGAGAGCAATAAAAAATTCTTTTAAAAGAATTTAAAAGAGACAGGAGAAAAAAAATCCCACTGAATTTCACATTCCATCCATGTGCTAGAACTATTTTTCACATTCCAATAGCTAGAACTATTTTTCTCCAGACTGACAGGTGCCTGTACCTCCAGCACTCTTCTCAGCCTCTTCACTAAACACAGCTATGCCACTTCAGCTCTACACCAATAACTAATGCCACTTAAGCAACAGTCTCCCTCTAGCTCTTCCCCACTGTAGAGGCTGGGAAAAGGAAAAAGCTGCCTGTGCCTGCCTTCCATGGACAAAACACTGAAGCCACAAGCAGTGGTGACTGTATTTTCCTTAAATAACAACAGAATATACTACAGCTTGGAAACAAAGGGTGGGTAAAGTGAGAGTCTCCTAAGTGGAGTATGGGAGGGGAAATTAAGAAGTATTTGGCTTCTCCTAACAGTTCTCATACCTCTAAAAATACACAAGACTGCTCACTCTGTGTAGCTGCCCCACACTTAATACACAGCACAGATGAGATAAACAGCACCTGGCTGCCCTAACACCTTTGTCAGCTCATTATCAGCTATCAAATGCAACCAAGTGTTTTTCTTTCACTTTTGCTCCTGTTAAAATGTAGGTCATGAGGGGACAATCCTCTTCGAGGCATGGCATTTTATCTTATGATCTCCTCTGAATCCCAGTTTGGAGGAATTTGACCAGTGTAGTTTATAAGAAGGAGTCTCTGGAATAAAAACTGAGAGCTAGTCAGTAGTAACGGTCCACAGATGTCTTACACTAAATATTCTCAACATGAGAATCTTTACAATTGACACTCATCTGCTCCACAGAAAGACATCAAACATTCATAAATCACATACGGAGATGCACATTATCAAAGGCTAGTTTTTCCCTGCAACATGGCAAAGTTTGTTGAAGTGAGGTGCTGATGGAAGGTGTGAAAATGTGAAAAATTACTAACCTTAGATTGCAACATACATTGACTGAATTTGGAAACTGCCCTGAGCACACCTACATCTATTAAAGTACTTTCCTGACACAGATTGTAGTTAATCCCTGAGTGAGCTACAGCCAGCATCATCAAACAAGGGCAAAAGTTCAGTACCAACAAAGAAGAAAGAACAAATAATACAATTTTCTCAGACCACCTGTGGTTCCTTTTTGGTTTCTTCTTCTCTTCTTCAATGAGATGCACATTTGCTCCATTTAAAAAACAACCTTAACAACAGAGCTAAAGGATCCTTCATATCTCTGAAGCAATTCTTTCTCTTAAATAAATCTGAAAATACTGAGAATGATACTCGCAGAACGTATCAGAAGAATCTGCTCAACAACTTGAACACCCATATTATCTGCAAATGACCTACTTTCTTCACAGTTGCCCAGCACGTAACAATCTCTGTACAAGAGACAGCAGCTGCCTTGCAAGCAGTGAACTCAGCACCAGAGAAATGGCTGTGTCTAACAAATGAGATATCTTGGTTATTTTGACATGTTTAACACATGTATTTCTGGCTTGTCACCAAGACATTTAACATATTTTGCAACACTTTACTACTCACAGACATATGCTATTGCACTGCTTTGAATGAAAAAGCAGTTATCTACTGTCTAACGATGTCTACTCCAATTCAGTCTCTCACCCTGTCCACATGGCAGTCTCCCCCCTTGGCAATAAATGCCTTCAAATCAGCAAAGGAGAGAACCTGTGTGCCAGCCCTCAAGGTCTCTTCAAAAGTGACAAAATGGCTTACTGGTCTAGATTTCACTGAAGTCTAGCATGCAGTTCTCATTTTGGAGGTCTAGGACACTCAAATTTTACCCCCAATCCAACTAGAACCCGTGTTTGTTCATCTTTAAGTGGGCTACTTCTGTGGGCTCTGACTGGCTTAGAAGAACATGCTGGTTTGAATCACATGAGAGGGAAGCAGACAACATGTGGGAAGGATGGAGCTTGTCAGTACAAATCCAAGCTTTTGCAGACATCAACATCTGGAAGATTATCTTCACAACTTTAACAGGGAAAGAGAAAAAAAAAGAAAGAACAACTCCACTTCACTGAAAATATGGACATCTAAAATAAATCAGATGTTTTACACTGTAGAAGTGTCTATTTTCCTCCAGCCAGTACAGAATCTAGATAAGTGAGATTTTAATCTGAGACCCAAGACACAACTGTCATCACCATATATAAATTCTCACTCAAATCACTGGGAATCTTGCAACAATTTCAACAGCATCAAGGTTTTAGCTCACATAGGTTATCTAGTTCGGATTTTCTTGTTTTGATAATGCATCCTAATGAAGAACATAAATCAATGCAAATACCTTTGAGGATCTTCAGCAGCATATCAGCTTGCATTTAAACATTGAATTGGTACATCTGCAGAGGGGACTTACACTCAGCTTCATAGTCAGATGACTCTGAGAGCTCCAACACAAGTATTTTACTCAGGATACAAGAGTTGTATGAAGCCTGAGAAAAGCTGTACTCTGCTTCTTTCATCTCTGTTCAGAATGATTATTTTATGAGGAAGCATAGATCATTGAAGCCTAATGCAAATAGGCAGCAAATGTGCTACATATCCAAATAGAACACAAACCACAGCACATATTGTATCACAGTATAATTTCTAAGTGTCATATAACAGCTAATAAATGAATTCAGTATTTTTTATCACTGTAAAGTCACAGCTTCTCTACATATTGCAATGATTTCTTTTATTGAGTGCAACCACTGTTATTTGCCTGACCAAGATGTCTAGACTATGTGAGCATGTAGGACAAACATCTCATTCACAGTCACAATTTCTCCACTACTGTAGTCAGAATTAATTTTACAATCTCTTGTCTAATGATATATTTATAAATAGATGGAAGTTATTATCATTGCAGGAAATCATCTCCTGTGCTGAAGTGTTAAGCGCTCAATACTACATACAGAAAGGCTTTGCATTATTACCTGTACTCTGGAAAGGTATCATTCTCGCTGTTTTTAAAAGGTTAATGCTGTTTATGTTACCCACATCTAGAATTCCAGAAGGAATTAACTTATTCATGACCTGCTCAGTGTTCATTATAAGTTCCATTTTCCATAAGCGTAAAATGGAGTATTGCTAATTGAAGTTTTTAACCTCTGGAATACCCATAGTACTTAAGCAGAAGTGAGAAGAATAATTTGAAAGTGGAAAATGTCCAAGTTATGGATGTAGTGACACACCAGATACCAGCATAAAAGAATGAAGATTGCACACGAGATTTTCCTTAGTATGCAAGTATCTACCTAATCAGGAAGATTGCAACAAAAGATGGGATTAAGCATTATCATGCCATTAACCAACACAATTCATCACCAGGAAATATGATTCTGCTGTCTTGATTACATTATTTTCTAGTGCACGAATAAACCAAAGTCCACGGCAGTCAGGAAGCCATCAGTGTGGATTTTCCAAAAAGCTGGATAAAACTACTACCCATAAGGGCCTCCGCAAGCCAGTGTATCAGTAGTAAGGACTATAGGCTTACCTTCTACAAACACATTTCCTGAACATGCTGGGTGCTTCTAATGCTGGATTTGGTATAAAGAAAACTTTCAGTTTTCTACTTTTTCGTACACTCAGTGTATTTATGTCAGTCAAATTTGTTTCTGCTTGCAACACATCTGTCCATAACTGAAAAAAAACCCAAAGCCACACAACTTACACTTTGAGAAGAGTCACTCTTTTCCCCCTTAAGACTTCTCAGCTCTTCACCAATGTTTTCTGATGTTTGATACAATAAGCAGAAGTATCTGTCCACTCTGTCTGTACTTAAGTATGGCATAAAAGGCTTAACACACAGCCTGTAAAGAAATGCTGTTTTCACCACAGCAGAGAGACAAGAGTTCCTCCAGATGAGCTTTTCCTTCTTCCGAGAGCAGAAGCCTAGCAAAGCTTGCCAACAAAGTTAATGCTTGGGTTGAATAAAAACTCCCTTAAATTCAATTTTTTAGCTCATGCTCAAGAAAATCCAGTTCTGAGGTGATGTGTGTAAGCAGATACCTCTCAGCTTTCTGTAAGATTGTCTCAACTCGGCATGGCCCACACTAACTCCTTTTTTGTATGCAAAAAATAAATCAGTTTACATATCAGTTTATTAGTTCGTTAATCAGTTTATACTTTGGAGTAAAAGCCACATAATCAGACAGTAGAACAAAGTGATAGCCAGTTCTACATACATGTAGCAAAACACCAAGACTTAACAAATCCCAAAAATCTGATGCCTCCAACTTAAAAAGAAAAGTAATTTCACTGGAACTGGGCTTCAAGATGTGGCAGGGTTTGTGTGATGTGGAAACAGAAAAACATCCAAGGAGTCTGTTTTCCCAATCAAACCAAATAGCTGCTATTGTGATTTTGACCTCCCAATTTAAGTAACATATTTATGACTATTACTTAATAAGAAGAAATAGCAAATATTTGCCTTAGCTTCTTTAAATAAACCAGCTAATAAAACCTAATTCATCCTGCTGTGTGACTGTGATAAAAAGTAGAAACTGGAAGCATCATTGTCACTTTTACAGCCCATAGCTCTGGTTAAAAAAAAAATTATCCACTTGCCCTGAAATGATGGAATGTATACATAGATTGTGGAGTCACTACTGTTTCCACAATAGCCTAACTTAATGTGCAGATCTGTTTTAATAGGTTACCTTTTATATTATTGTCATTATTTTAAGTAGTTTACATGATAAAAATACAGTTTTAGAAGTGGAACAAGATACTTCACTTTTTTATAATGGAAAGCAGTTTTCAGCAGTTTGTGGATTCATATGGATCCCTAGTCACAGGCAGTGTGGCAGTGTTACTTCTATGTTCAGTTAAAACCTTTTTGCCGGTACCTTTTACTTCCTCTTAACCAACAGCATCAGCTTTTGGTTTGCATCAAGTGAATTTGTTCTCCCTGCTCTACTGTGGCAGCAAATATGCAGCCCTATTACTTTTTCAGATCCTGTATTAAAAGGAATGTATGAAAAACTGTTCCTCATCAGTCTCCTTATGGAAGATCAAATTCCAGTTGCATAACAAACAGTGACTCTGCATGACATAATGGGGCCTTCGTGCGTGAGACAGCTAAACTGAAACTGAAAAAAATATACCTCATTATCTGCTTTTGTCTGGACATAGAAGAAATTTGTCTCAGGAAATAAGTAAATTGCATAAATAATCAAAAAATCAGTCCAAAAAGTTTTCAAAAGACTTAAAACAATATATTTTTTAACCCTCAAGGTTATTTCTAGTTAACATGCAGATATTTTAGAGTAATAGTTCCTATCTTGTGCAGAAGTCAGGCTACATGAGAGGATCACAGTCTAGTTTGGATGGTATATCAGTGAAATATTAACATCAAAATTAAGTTTTATGCATTTAAAGGCTTTTGAACAAGAAAAAAATGACTGCTTTAAGGCTAGAAAGTTTTATTAAAAGGTCCCCAGCTTCAATATCAATTGTTATTTTAACTCATCAATTTACACCTGTAGCCATAGAAAGTTCATCTATGTGGCACTTCAATTTCAGAACATCTAAGAATTTGCTGCATATATGACCTTCAAAGTTTTAGGTACTTGGTAACCTCCTAATAAGCAACTACAGGAATGTATCTTATGAATTAAGAAATAATTTGGGTAACCACTAAAACAACATATAGCATGCTAACAATTTTAAGGTCCTCCATCTGATGAAAATTCTATGTATTCTTAGGTCTAACATCAATTTAACCCATTGCTTGTTTCCTAAAAAGAATTAATGAAAATATAAGTTCCTTCTTCTTCCTTCTGGTTTTATGTGAAAAGAACATATGAGCCCAACATTAATCTTTTCTTCATTTATCATAGCTGGCTACCTACCCTCACTTCAGCCATTTAGCAATCCTGTCATGAAACAGCTGCTATTGGTGAAAAAGTCCAAACTGGTAGCATTCATAGACCACTGGGAATACAGTGCATTTTAAAGCATTTCTACAACTCCCCCTCAATACCCTCTGATTCATTTTTTCAAAACCCTACCCTAATGCCTCAAACCAGGATTATGCTTCTAAAGCCTCAATATCAGAAAGTCTGGCTTTTCTCTTGATTTTTCCCATGGAGGACCTCCTGTTCCTCTAGACCAATACAACCTTCTTAAAACATTTTTTTCCACTCTTTTACTGCTGCTGAATCTGATTCAAAAGGGGCCCATCTGTTCCAGCTACATCATGAGGAGAGTTCTGCACTTTCACATGGCTGCCGAGGTTTCTGTCCCCATGCAGAAGCTGGAATTGCTCCACCCAAGCCCTTGGCATGGAAATTATGTAAAGTAAATGATAGATCCAAAAACCTATTGCATGATCATTTCTATACTGGCTGTTTCTGTAATGTAAACTCTCCTTTTCTCACATTTTGCAGGGCCCTAATTTGTTCCTTTAATAAAACATACCATAAAATTTGGGAGTGCGATTTTCCAATGGAAAGGAAACAAAAATCCCACCAAATAAACTAATCCTATTATAAATTCCATGAAGCAGTTCAAAAAGCCCAGATGGGTGATTGTTTCTATTAAACTCTATCAACTTCTGAAGCAGTTTCTTCAGGAATTATAACATTTCCTTAGAACTTAAGTGACTTAACCTCCACTACACATTCTGCAGACTGAAAATCAATTACCTGCAGGTATAACATGAACCAAATGGAAAATTGCATTTAAGAGTACCCACATCACTGTTAACCTGTCACATGCTCTGAAACTGGATTATCTCAGACAGCATAGATGCACCAGCTGGATCTGAATGCAAGCAGACTGTACTCTCCAAATACCTGTGATCACTTAATTCCTGCTACTCATTCAAAGCTGTTCAGCTTGTTCAGTTCTGTTCAGCCTGGACAAGAGTCACAGGAGGCCTTAAAGCACCTTCTAGTACCCATGAGGGCTCCAAGAGAGCCGGAGAGGGCGTTTGACCAAGGGCATGTGGTGATAGGACAAGGGGGAACGGCTTTAAATGAAAGAGGGAAGATTTAGATTGGATATATGGAAGAAATTCCTCCTGTGAGGGTGGGGAGGCCCTGGCACAGGTTACCCAGCCAAGCTGTGGCTGCCCCATCCCTGGAAGTGTCCAAGGCCAGGCTGGACAGGGCTTCGGGTGATTTGGTCTAATGGAAAATGTCCCTGCCCCTGGCAGAGCACTGGACTAAAGAATGGTCTCTAATGTCCATTCCAACCTTCCACAATTCCATAATTTTCTGGACATAAAAGCTCATTAAACTGTATCTTCATCTCTGCTTTGACAGAAAATATCTTCTAGATAGAGTTTAAAAATAAATTAACTTTTAAATCATAGAAACCCTTGCAGGAAGGGTTTTCTTTAGTTTCTTTTTTATAAATAGGCCTAATTAAAATAATAACAATTTTAATTAAGTAAAAAAAACGTACAAAGGTTTTGGATTGTTTTAGTTAAGATACAATAAAGCTAAAAAATTAAATTTAAATGGCACAACTTTCTACCTGCATCTGAATGCTATCCAAGGCAAGCTGGACTTGCTGAAGCTGGACTCCTAAATTAAATTTCTGGACAGAAGTTGGCAAGCTGTTTATTGTGGTAGTTACTGTGCTATGGAATGAGGGTTTTTTTCTGCCCATTCAGTTGATTTTGGGGCAAGTTTTGTCTCATCTCTTCATGCAGCTTTAAGGAGAAGTCTTTTCTTTGCACACAGTACTTCTTTACAGTATCTGTGAAAGGTAAAAGTGAAGAATTTATTTTTATTGATAATATGAAATTTTCACAGTCACAGAAATGAATTACAACTGAAGAGCAGTTATCAGTCTCCCTAGCAAATGTAATGCATGCATTTTAGGTCACTTGATCTTGGCAAACCTCAGAAGTTAATAAGTTCGTAATCAAGAAACAAAATAAATTATATTAACATATTTTAACAAAATAAAAATAGAGCTCAAGTGAGTATACCTCGGAATCATATTTTACTTATAACAATTCACACAACCTTATTAGTGAAATTAATGAAAAAAAACTGAAATTAAGTTTGGGCAATTTGTTCAGTTGCGAATTAGGCTGATTAAATGTCAATATTCTGAGCACTCTCATGTGAAAAAGTGTTCTATAATCTGATAACTTAAACAACAATAATAAGTCTTCATCGAGTTCAGGGTGTAAAAATAATTTATTAGCTTCTGGTCATAAAAAAATTAGCTACTATTCTTGGGATTTTTAAACAGCAGCAGTCAAAAAAGTGACAATTGAAAAGTGTTCAATAAAAATAAGGCAAGCTTTGTAAATTTGTTCTTTAAAAATCAATGCTGTAGCACTACAGAATCAAGGGTAGCAGAAAAAAATAAACAAGAACTTAGTAAAACAATCACCAAGTCATTTCTATGCCACCACTTTAGTTAGCCAAGGAAGCATAGGTAAAGCAGTATGAAAGTAAACTTTTATTTCAAAACTATTAAGAGTTAATTAAAATTTAAAGGCATCCCTTTGGGGGAGAAAGTGGAGTATGCCCTAGTGATGATGATTTTGTATTCTATTGGTTTATGTTTGTAAAACATGAGAGAATAGTGAACCAAAAGCCTGCAGGACGACAGAGCTCAACTCTACTGCTTCTGCTCAGTGATCCGCTGGAGGCAGAGCTTCATGTAGGAGTTTTTATTGCGTATTTCTATCACTGCATCTCTGACAAGTTCAATGAACATCTGAGGCCAGAGCTTCTGCAACGACTCATTTTTCATATTGATGTCAGCTGCTTCTTTCACTAAGTTCTCAACGTATGTCTGGCAAAATGTTTTTCTTTCTTTGATTTCCTGCATGAGAGAAAAATTACACAATGTATAAGAAAAAGGAAAAAAGGTTAAACAAGAGTAAATCCAAAAAAACCCAAAAATTGAATGAATTAAAGAACATAGCAATTAGTAGGCAGATGCTATTGTGTACTTTCTCCCATGGTTTTAAGTTGCATGACCCAGGGTCTATGTCCAATTTTTATGAGTGTGGCCACAGAACCTTAATGTATTCACAATATTCATACTATATTAAGTATATTAAGTAACTTATCTGAAATTAACTTTCAAGTAATTATATAAATATCTGTTAACAGCATTACAATTTGTGTTGTTTTCTGGCATAGCAGTGGAAATTTACAGAAATAATTAAACTAAACTACTTTTCCTTCTCTCCCTTCCCAGAATTTCATCCTTATACTTCAATAGTTGAAAAGTATATGTTTCTCTACCTACCCTAACAAGAATATTGTCATAAAAAAACATGCCAGTACTCATCCTTTTCCACAGGCACTCTGGCAAGTGCTGGTTCCAAATACGTATTACATTAGATACTGAAGTAAGCTGAACCTTTAAAAATAATAAAAATATATTCTGCTTTGTGCAACTACTAGCTCTGCACTTTAGTAACTCAAATTGTATTAATCTCTGATTCTGCAAAGTTTCTATTAAATGCCTTAAGCTTTGAAGAGTAAGTGATATTTGAGCTAAATATCTAACTAGTTTGGGCGGTGGCATTATTAAAAATGTTAGATCATGCTTCAGGCCACCAAAAAAAAAGTTTTTTCAATGGCTAATAAAGGTGAGAAAATGCTTTCCAGCAGTTTCAGCTAAAACATCAAATTATTAATCAAAGACTGGAGGTTGTCATGTTTAGCAAAACACTTCTTCAGTCACATTTATGATGTTAGTTTACTGCTGATGGGGAACTGCAAGGAGTCCTTAGTGCCAGGATGTACTCTTGTGACACCCTGCAGTACCCGCTGCCAAATGCACAATGCTACAGCAAAGGACAAGGTGGGAATTGCTTCACTAAGAAGAGAAAGCAATTTATTTTATAGAAAACACATTTATTTAATGGTCTGTACAAATACTAAGCTTATTTTATTTTATTATAGGGCTGGTTCCATGTTAAAGGAAAACAAGAATACTTCACTGTCTTACTCCATGCCATTCAAAGATTTAAGAGCTACTATCACAGCTTTTGAGACTAAAATGTTTTCTTAATTTAATCTCTCCACACATGCAGTCACTGTCTCCTTTTTATGCTGTGGATCTGAAATAACAAAACCACAATGGAATAACAGAATTCAGTGATTACTGAACTTGATTTAATTTCTTGCACTAGAGGATTTATATATTTCCACATAATCAAAAAACAAACAATGGGACAAATGGTGAAGGCAGAGTGCCTACAGTTAGAACTCACATTAATTCTCAGAATTGAGACTGTGGCTGAAAAAAAATCATTCTCCCTGGGAACAATTTCCCTCTGCCCAAGCAAAAGAGTTAGCAGATCAGAAACACAAACTAAAACAAGCATGACTGATGCTCTTGTCTGAAACAAGCCAGCTTGCAATTTTATTAATAATTAAACCTAATACATTGCCTATATATTTACTGTCCTGTAGCTCACTCAAAAGCTAGGAAGCAGTTTTTTGTTACTACAGCCTGCACTCTTTCACGTGTTGTGTGAAGGTGCTCTTGACCAATTCATTCAGAGAAAATCTAACATGTGCAATATACATTTTTCTCTCTACAAAAATTGTGCTCACTCCCTATGTTTTGTAGGTGACAATGTATTTCTGAAACTGTGGCACTGTTTGGGAAACACTTCACCAAAGATAGAAACTGAGCATTTTCGAGTATTCTGAGAAAAAGATCAGTTAGATAAAATGTTTGATCAGATATGTAAATATATTAAGCAGTGATCTTTTAAAACCGTCGTTCTCAATAGCACAACTGCAGCTTGATGTACAGATAAATTCAGTGAGCAGTAGCCTGAGGTTACCTAAGAGAAAATGTAAATATTTTGTAATGATATATTTTACCTCAAGCTTTTCCATATGAAAATCCTTTGTCATGTAATTCAATGTTGCTCGAGCTGTGCTTTCCCCTCCGCTTCTTCTGTTATCACTACTTTCCTCACTCCCAACCCCACATTTCTTCCCCTTTCCCTCCAGCAGATAATGGAATTGCTTCCTCCTGTGAAATGAGATTTACAACCCTAATTAGAGAAAACTTTTAAGTGCAGATGTTTCTAGCTATTGTGAGGGGGTTTCTCCTTTTGAACATACACTTTTGAGCTTTGAACTATATTGCATCCTCAATTTATTCAAAATACGTATGTTCTAGGTGTCCCTTCGTTAATTTGTCTCTAAACAATTGACTTCGATATCTATCACATAGCATCTCCTAAATATTAAGTCTTGCAGCTTTAACTGTTATTAAGTATTTGTCTATAGAAGACTAAAAATAGGGGGGGGTTGGCACCCCTTTTTTACAGTACAACTCTTAAATCTGTTAACCGTTAATTACCCACTATAACATACCCACTAAAAACAACCAGTTTTCATCATGAAGGTCCACAAGTCTTCAGCAATCCCAGTACAAATGGAGAATTGAACATGCAGTTCATTTGTGTACTTTTCATCTCCTCAGCAGACTTCACAAAAGTTCTGGGAAAACCTCTGGCTACATGGACCAGGAGATGGTAACACCTGTGCATTATGCAGAGGACCTATCTTCTAGAAGACGGTATTTGTAAAATTTTTATCTTTTTACCTACAAGGAATTTATCATAACAGCATGCAAAAGAGTTAAACAACATGTTCTGGACAAACTCCAGTTCTGCTCCTTGCACTTACCTGGATTCTCCAAATAATGAAAGCATGCGATAATGCGGCAGCTCCGAAGATGCCACATATGCCAGAATGCCAAAGAGCCTTTCTGCCTTTACAATATCATTTTCAGTAACCTGTGAGAGAGTGGCAAGGGAAAAAAAAAAAGAAAAAAATTAAATTTCAAAATTTGCACATTCATATTTCATTACATATGTATATTGAGAATTAACTGAAATTTGTAATACAGAACAGGGCACACAGATCTGTGCAGGTACATCTTCAAAACACAGACTTGCTTTTACTGGCACTTTAAATGTATTTTAGAAGAAACCAAGTGAGGTACTGGTGCTTGTTTTATTTCCTGTCCTTGTGGATATTTTAATGTATATACATGCTGCCCTGTGCTTCATGATAGTCTTAGTGAAATGAGGAATTTTGTAAAGGTTAGTTGCATTCATTTTCTGAAGGCCAGACATATTAATTCTGCTCCATACTGCATGCACATACAAAAGGTCTACTGGAAAATTTCTGATTAATTTATGCTGGAGAAACAGAAGGATTCTGGGCATGCACATGTGAAAAGATAACTTACAGACTCTCTTATTTTGGCAGTATCATGGAAAAGGTTTTAGAAAAGAGAGGCTTTAGAGGGAAAAATTTTTCTCTGCATTTTTCAGCTTCTGAAAACAAGTGTTCACTCATTATATTTCTCAAAATGTCTAGCATACTGTTGTTTCAATATTAAGTTCCAGCTGTCTCTTTAAGCTAACTTTCAGTGGTTGAAAAATTTGCAGGATTCATTTTATACAAAACTGAAAACTGTAAAGAAAGTGGAAGAGATTCATTCTTTGCTGGTGGTGGTGGCCTGTGTTTCTCCTACCCCGATGGCCAGACTATGAACTGACTTCAACTGCCAAAAGTTTGTTGGCACAGTTTCTGGACTCCTGGCTTTGTACTGAGTGCAGAAGCAATCTTTAAGATCACTCAATCTGACCTAGATAACACTGGAAAACGAAACTTACTCACTAACTTCTTAACTTCTGGACAAAATTTAATTTCCACTCATCCTATAACATATTTTGGAAAAGCAACCCATTATTAAATACACTTCAATACTCCCAATATTTACTAAGCACTTGCAGACAAACTTTGTATTCTGCGTTGTTGAAATGTGAATTCAACGTTGAATTTTGATGCCCATTAACAGTTTTTTATTGTATTTTATTGTGTAATGTTTACAGACTATACAATCTACACTTGCCTAAAGTATACTGCAACAGCACAGTGCAGGGGTAAGTTCAGTGAAAACACAGATCATGAAATTAGAAATGTAAAATCAATTCCATTTTTACAGTGGAATTGCTCATTTTCACTTAAAATTAAGTCTTACTTAGCAGCCTTGGAGTAGATGACCTTGCTGAACAGTCTGTAGCAGAAGCAAGGTCTAAAACAAAGAGCACAGAAGGCAGCTAGAGAAACAAAGCCCAGTGCAGGCAGAAATGCCTGCTGGAGAAATAAGTGATTTTAATGTATTTATTTATGTTAAGAGAAGCATAAGGACCAGGTCAACAGAGACAGCAATGCTGAATACACTCTCCAGCTCACACAAACTCATGTTCTCTATCTTAGTGCAGGGCATTGTTTGCTCCATTAATCACAAACAGATTATAACGGTAGTATCACATAAATGTAAGGCTTTATGCCTGCTCCTTGCCAAGTGCACAGAACAGGCACCGACTGTGCCAGCAGGCCCTGCTCAGGGAAAGGGGTGCATCTGTCACACTATTCCATACCACTGGCTGGACAGCAGGCTGGAGGCTTGGTGACTTCAAACCTTGACAATGTAGAATTAATCTGAGATTGCTATCACTGGGAAAAACTTCGAGTAGCATCTCAATAAAGACAATTTGCTTCTTCACAGTTAGTAAATGTAACAATTGGACAAGAGCACTGAGTCATTGCTAGGGGGAGACCAATGCTCAGCTTCTAGCCTGGAATATTAACTGGAAGAAAATGAAAGTTTTTTTAAAGAGGTTTTTGACAGCTTAAAAGTGTTAGAGTGACGCAATTTATTTCGTTAATTCAGTTAGTATATATTGCTTTTACTTTGCAATTCTGTGTACCTCAGAGCTGACAACACAACGGTCTCCACAAACATTGCATGCAAATGGTAATCAGAACAGTAGAATAGGTACATTTCCCTTTCTGTCATCTGAAATTATTATTTAGGGCTGATCTAAGCCTGAGAATCACTTCAGGGGTTGTGTTCTTTATATTGAAATAGAATTTTCTATTACTCATGCTAATCCAATAGGTAATACACATCTGCAAAGCTGGATATCATTACTTCTGCTGTAGGGTAATGAAAAACAGCAATCAGAGCTCATCTCTTTCTTCTGCTTAGCTAAGACACTTTTCAAATTATTAATGACACTAGAAAAAAATTCTGTATGCACATCTTCATGTAGTGTGGTCTGGTTGAAAAAGTTTGTTGAGGACAAAAATGTTCTTGTCATACATATTTAAGATCTATGTCCTACAGAAAATCATGCTGTGCTACATGTCCTCCATTTACTAAATTAATCCCCAAGAACTATTAAATACAAAGTTTTCCCTTAGAGACTGAACTTGTTGACCTTGAGATTGTGATAAAAAGTCTACTTAAACAGTTGTGTTACTTTCTTTCTCCATGAAGACCAAACACCCAAAATTTTTCTATTCGCCTTTCATCTGAATCACCAATGTCGATTTTGAAAATATGATGCAGTAAAAAGAGAAATAAACTTTATATTTTTTAAATCAAATTTGAAGAGTATGTTTTCACCATGTACTAAATTTTAAGTTATTCTATATTTTTCATGGGATTACTGATTATCACTATATTTTTTTCCTTTTCAAGATCCTGTGCTGTTGGAGTGAGTCCTATTTCCATCCATCCTTTCACTGCTAGTTAATTAATTTAAGCTCTTTACCCACTCTTACTCTTCTGAGCAACTAATATGTTTTGTACAACTAAAACCAAATAAACCACAACATCCAGCTTTGGCTGGATCAGATAATAAGTATATCTAATCCAAAACATAGGATGTGGACCAAATTAAAATACCAGATCTAAATGCTAAAGCTATGTATTATTTTTGCTCTAATTAACTTCCATAACATCTCAAACTTATTTAGCATTTGAAACTGAATGTGCACTCAAACATTGTGTTGCATTGCAATTATTTTCACCCCCTTTATGATCAAAGCCCAAGTATAAAATAGCTGGTTTATATGCTTGAATAAATTTACTTTCAATTGATGTAAAGGGGAATACAAAGTACAAAGAACAGCAATATTAGTGTCCTAACTTTCTATTTATTTAAATGTAAAAGGCACATCCAACAACAAAAAAACCACCAACAAAAAAAAACACCAAAAAAACCAACCAAACAAAAAAACCCAACCAAACCCCAAACAACCACCCTAAAGATCTTGTACATAGCAAACAGAAAAAAATATTAAAAAAAAAAATCTATTTCACAGACTTTTCCTATGACAGGCTTAAAGCAGAAAATATGATTCCATGGTATTTTGTAACACTGTAAATAATTGTATACAGTAAACTACAAGGAGCCTGTCAAATACATTTTTGCATAAGTACTCAATGTCAGCACTGTGATTTTGTCAAAAAACAATAAAAAGGTGCTTCTTAAAGTCAAGTAAAATCGTGCAGTTCTTCAATAATCATTTCCCATCATTTTATTTAATAATATTAATTTTAATATTAATTGCACAAGAAATTACATGGTGAAGTCCACTTAAATCTTTTCTCCCTTCATACTGAGAAGACACTGACAAGGTTGTGCTCATTTCATCAGGAATTCCTCTACTCTTTCAAAAACAACACTAATTTATTCTGTAAAACCAATTATAACCTACCTTCACTCCATTTATCTTCTGTAGATTAAAATGGTTTAGTCTGAACAGAACATAGTATTTCCATAAAGTAAAGTTGACAACTGGATTTCCCTGGGGATCAACTGTCAACTGTTCCATGCGATGCATCTCAGCCAATGCATTGAATTGCTGCAGTGCCACAAGATTTGTCTCCTTAAACTTCAGGTGCTAAAAAAAGTCAAACCCCAATAAATTGTTAAGGAAACAATAAAGAGGGAACACAGTGATTCTTATTCCGTGCCACTCAATTTTCAAACTGTAACAGTAATGTGTCTGATGAAGCAATGGAGCTCATTTCATCTGAGGTCTCAAAACACATCTGAGGTAGCAAAACACATCTATGTATCAACCAAGTGCTGTATTACAAATACTAAGACACCTCAATGTTACAAGTCCCAAGCAATTTGTAAATTCTTTACCTGAAGCAGGAATATTTTTCAATGTTGCATAAAGCAATGATACTTCTTAAGCAATGTGTACTTTAATTCTGCAATTAAAACACCTGCAATATCTACATATAAAAGTAAGTACAATACAGGCTTTTAAAATATTCTGTCCTTTTTGGGCACAGGGTGCTGGCCTAATTCATACCCTGCCCTACACTCATGTTCCAATGAGCATGGTGTACGCTACACAGTAGCATTATTGTAGGAAGAGGAAGGAGGAAAAATTGATGGTGAAGATAAAAATTTAGTTGTGATTCTGCTATCACCCTCAAATTTTCCCCCATCCGCAATGAAACAATTGTTTCATTTAGACAGATAAATTTGTCTTAAGCTCCCCACAAATTTATGAGTCTCAATTAAACCATTAAGTTTTGTTATACACAAAATCTTGAGAAGTAGCAGGGAGCTCCAGAGCCAATCAATCTGAGCTACAAGTTGCGTGCTTGTTATTTCTATTTTAATATTTGCATCAAAATGACTGACGTGAATGACTAAGAAAAAAAGAGACATACTGAAAAGACATCCCATTTATGTTGCTTTTCTTCATCAAGTACTGAGAATTTCATGAACTGTATTGATTTAGAATAGCTATTCTTTCTAATCTTCATCTTTTTATCCTATCAGCAATTTGCTCTTTGAACTCACAACACAAATGAAGTCTTCCTGATACCATGGATCCATAACAATATTACAGAACAACAATACTGTATTTACACACAAGTTTTGCAACTTAATTGAGTCTGTCAAAGGAATTAAAAGAAAGAAAAACTAGTCTGAAAAGAAATCTAAATTTAAATTATTGATTTTAAAGTATCAAGGTTAGCACTACAGCATAAGGAAATACACAATTCTTAACTGTATCTATTTACATGAAAGCACTTAGTGGGGGGGCTATGCCAAAGTAAGGTTCTACTAGACAATCCATATTCCGTAGCTGTTCAGAGCTGAAACATGAGGCAAGCTCACCACACAATTAGGAAATTTTGTCTTCAGTTTTGCTAACACCTGAACAATTTCATCAAATTCTATGAACATAAAGGAGACTGTGGCAATGATGCCAGCTGTTTGAACACTCCAGTTTCGATCCAGGCACTCCAGTGCCCCTGCACCGTACAAGCCAAGAGTGTCTCCTTCCACTTCCACTAAATGAGACTCTAGAACAGACAAGCCTTGTACTGCACTGCTCAGGATTGTATCAAGAGATCTGTAGAGGAAATAAAAACACAGTGATATAAATGAGATTATTTTGAAATAATATCATCACTCTACTGAATAACAGTCCTTTCTTTTACCAAAACTCAACTGTCAAATACAATGGCATTTTTCAGCATTCATTCATTTTCAGTACCCCATCTGGTTCAAATACACTAAAGGCTGGAAAACCCTTCTTCCATCAAGTGACACAGTATTTGTTCTACTTCTTCAGCAGAAAGGCTCTGGGTGTATTTGAGTTGGTGCTGGGGTGGAATTAAATAAAGAGTCCATTCATACTTAATACTCAGCTTTAAAATATTAGCTCAGAATACTAACTTAGCACATTTCGTGTTTCTTTAGATATCTACACAAAACTTCAAACAATGTATTTATTTAGGCAATGTCCCCTTCACATTCTGTTTGCTATATGAAATGTAAAAGTGGACATAAGCAATAACTCAAGCATTTCTTTCTAATAATGTGACCTTTCCAATTCACAAGAGCAATTTTAAAATTAAGCAATAAATCCAGGTTTTCCTGACTCCTGTCTCTTTTTGTCCTACTTCCAACATGATACACTCAGCTAGCTGGACCTAATGTGTACAGAGAATTCAAGATAAACACAAATTACAGGTTTATAAAGTTATGTAATGATTGTTATTATTTTATTCTTTACCACATTCTTAGTCTTTTTAATGTAGCTTGTCTAGTAGCAATCATTTGAGTGATGTTCTCTTGACAATAACAATCAGAACTCTTAAATTTCACTCAATTGAAAATGTTGAGAGCCCAGCACTTCATATGTGAAGCTCTAATTACTTATCTATGCTGAATTTCACCTGCAATTTTATTGTTTAGTAGCTCATCTTGAAATTCTCCACTATGATAAAACACGAACATCAAAACAGCACCATTTCTAAAGCAATGGGAATTTGTTCATTAACAGAACAACAGTCAAACTACCATAGTTACACTGACTTGGTCATGGGGGACGGATTACCAACACTGAATTAAATGGCAAAGAAACCAAGCAGGCAAGAAAGCAGTGGGTAAATGCATTCAGGGGAAAGCTTTGGAAGCACAATAATGGAAAAGCTTATGGTAATTTAAAAATGCTCAGTAAAAAGTGCTTCAAAAGATGTAGCACTTGACTGGAGATAAGAACCAGCTCTAGCCATAATAGACTGAAACTCAGATGGGTTCTACTTGTGAGCGACAAAGACTTCCTGAGCATCTCTGACATTTCCAGCATTGACCAGGGACAGCAGGAAGCTGTACTTGCTATTGAATTTGTGCAGACTATTTTTTCAGGCATTTGCCTGAGCTAACCAAGGTTGAAGTACTACTTGCGTTTTAGCCAGTCCACTGTTCATTATGTTCTGCAGTGGGTTCTGGCCACATGGCCATGTTTTTAGATGCAAATAAGCAAAAGTAATACATTTTAAACCAAGAATACCAAAATTATCTTGATAATAAAACTAAGTCTGGTATGTGCTACTGTTCAAAGAGCATGGGTGTAAAAGTAGTGCAATAAAAGGTGCTGCAGTTCAAACTAAGTGCCTGAATACAACTGTGAAACCTCTTGATACACAAATAGATTACAAATCTTCATAATGCTCATTCATCTTCATTTTGTTCAATTAAACTGAAGGCAACAATCTAAGCTGTTACAGAAATGAACAGCCTCAAGAAGTCTCAGGAATTCACATTTAACTTTTCTTGTAAACATGAAGTTGTCCTTTATTTAGCAAAATCACATAATAATTTAGCTTGCACTTCTTTAGGCAATGAGCTACTGTTCTATTTCTTTTTAAACATGCTACTTATTACTAATGATCAAAAGCAAAGTAAACCATCTTTTAAGGGTTGATTTGCATATATAGTACTTTTGATAACAAAATACAGTGATCTCTCAGAGGTGAGAAGTAGTAATCTGGAACTTAAGACACGAACAGGTAAAAGTATCACCCAACAAAATACCTGCTTTCTTCAGGAAATACATATGCAGCACTGCCATTGATCTGGCAGGGCTCATTTTCTTTATCTTGGTTTAAAGAAGCCTCCAGAGCAATTCGGTTCTGCTGGATCTCCCATTGCCGAGCAATGTTACCAATCGTTAACCGCCTCTTTTCCTGAAACAAGAGACACAGGTCAGCAGAAGGCACAACTGGACAGGGTCAACACAATTGTTTGTTCTGTAATGTGCTGCTTAAGCAAAACATTTTAAAAGCTTCAAATTGAAGAAACTGTACTAGTGGTTGGTGGTTATGCACTAAAATCAATGCATCATTCTAGTGCTATTTTGCATAAGTGCCAGCAAATAATTTCACAACATTTTCAATAAAGAAACAAGAAAAGTAGCCTGATAAATCCACAACTTATGAAAGCATGAGTTAGGCTATTTAGACCAAGGAAACTGCTACTTCTGCAAGTTTTTTTCCATTTTAAAGAGCTCAAAACTCTAGTTCATGTTCCATTTGCACAGGGACTTTTGATGCTCTCTGGTTAGAGAGCTCTAGTTGCTCAACACTTACAGACTTCCACGATGACTGAGCTCCATGTCACAAAAAAGGGAGGTAAGTTGGAATCATCAGTGTTTTTTATCAGAACAATCTTTAGAAAATTCTGTTTTTTCTTGAGGGTGAGGGTCTCAACCTCAATAACAGTACAGTTCTACTGCTTTGTTAGCCATCAGATGTGGGCTGCTGGATTCCTACAGAACTTCAAAAGTTTCCATGAATACCTTTTACAAAAAGCAAATTTTACAAGTGTGAAGATTCTGCTGGCAATAACTTTCTCTTGTTCCAGTAAATATTAAGTTCAACCACTGTTGGAAAGGAATGACATTCTCTATACATTTCAAAGTACGTCTAAAACTTTCCCAGAAGAGAGGGTTGAAAGCAATAAAAAAGAAGTCTGGAAAAAGAGATGAAGAAATTCTGCTGTTTGGGCAGACAAGTATCAGCGAGGGAGAAAGAAGAGATGACATGGCTGAAACAAACATTTTCAATGCAGTGCATACAGGAAAACAGCCATTGTTTGCTACTGAACGGGTGCCTATAATTTCATTTGCATTTTATACAGCATAAGAAATGTTGGAGAAATGTGGTGGTAAAAGAAAATTGCAGAAAATAGTTCTCTAAATATTTATTTTTCAGATTTAACTACGAAGAAACCTGTAGTTGGCAATTTTTTTTTGTAGGACATTGTATCTATGAGCATATTTGTTCCTTCAATTCAAATGTGTGGAACAGGAAAAAACCTTGAATCATAAGAACCCATTTACAAAGGAAAGATCTACAAAATCATCAAATCATATGAAAAATATTGTTATTTGACTGTTATGCCACTTAACTATTCGAAGATAAGAAATACACTTTGATTAAATTAAAGACTAAAAAGTAAGGTTGAAATTGAGCAATGATGGCGTTAGGCATTAAAAATATTTTTTCTTCTAAGGGAATTTTCCACTAGCAAAAAGTACCTCAAAATTTAGGCCACTAAGACAAACAATCTCTCTGCTACAAGGAAACATTATATCAATTGTTAAGAACATGAACTAAAAAAAAATACCTACTTTTTTTGGTTTTTTTCTAGTCAGAGAGATTTCCAACAGCATGAGATAATGCCATGTGGAAAAATTATTTACTAATTTTCCATTTCTGTATGCTACTAAGATCTGGCACCAACACTTCAAACCTGAAGAGACTTTAAATACATCAATATCTTACAGGAAAAGAAGAAATACCAAAACCAAACAACAACACTGCTTGAAACTAAAAACCACTCCCCCAAACTGTATCTAAGTCTTTTTTTTTATTATATGATTTTTTTTTTATCAAATAGAAATATACATGGATACAAATATACAGGAAATAAAAACATATTCTTAGTCCTTGGACATGAAATTTTTCTCCCCATTCATATGTTTAGGTGCTTGGTGGGATTTTGATATACTTAAAACATCTTTTAACGTACTGCTAATATCCTGTTTGTGTCTTTTTATTTTTCAGTTATATATGTTTGCTATACTTCTTATGACCTCCTGCAACTAATCCAGTCTAATCCCCTTCATAAAGTATGATTTAACCCAGGAAACTTAATATGGACATTTTTTATTTGACTTCCAAATTGAAAGGGATTGTTTGCATAGGCATTACTGGCTGATGAAAAAAATTGGGCACCTGTTTCCCCCAAAAAAAAGGACTTGGAGACAAATGGTGATATTCACACAGCAAATGGAATGTCAATACTCTTAGATTCTTGAACTTCGGTCTCCTCCTAGGAGCACAGCTCATGTAGTCAGCAGTGCCATGAAGTGTTCTGGAGGGCACGGGGGACTCCCTGTGAGCCACTCCTGTCTCCTGTGTGTCAGCACCAAGCAGCCCAGCTGGGCTGGGAGATAAGATAGGTCAGGGTTCTGCTGCCAGAGACAACAGCTGGGGTCTGCCTGCAGCCTCAGGCCCCTTCACTCCACCCACAGAAAGGAACAACTTCAACGGGAAAAAATGAAGGAAAAACTGCTTCAGAACACCCTGCATGGCTGCAGTCAGAGTGTTCACCTGAAAAGGGGAGACCAAGGAATGTGAAATCACTGGAGAAGTCCTTTACTTTAGCCTGGATTTATGGACATCCACTGACATGTATCACACTCATGTTCAGCATGGACTTTCTGCTAAAGTGTACCTTGCATATTTGAATGAACTGAGTTTCAGTCATGGAGTGCACTGTTGAAGCTGTAAAATACACAGAGGCATATTGGGATACATATCTGCAGCAAAAAAAACCCATTGATACAAATTATTGCTGTAAACTGGTTTACAGTAACCCTAGAACATCCACAGACAATACCTTGAGCAAGGTCTGTCTGTGGCTTTCACGCTTCCTTTCTTCCTCTTTCCTTGCTGCAATAGATGCCATACGTCTTTCTTCTTCCTGCATGAAAAAAAGAAAAACAAATTCCTAAAGGGATGAACTAAGCTGTTTCTGAAAAGTACTACTGGTAAATTATGTTCTTGTCTTGGTATTTTAAATGTAAATTTTCTTTTTAACACTATTTTAGAATTTTTATCATCTTAATGTTTCTAAATACTATTAAAACCAATAAAATTGTTAATTATAAATAAGTCAAGAAAAACAGAATAAATAACTACTCAGACATAAATGCTGAAGATAAAGCTAGTTAAAAGTAATATATGTAAGTCTTTAAAAAAGTATGAAGCATATGGTGACCATGAAAAATATTTTTAGGTATGACAGTTCAATACATCTTCATATCTTTGTAGTAGTTTTTGCAATTAGCAGGATTATTTTTTTGTAAAAAAAACACATAGAGCAAAAAAGCTGGGTTCTATTTATGTTTGAATCATAATGTAGGATTAATTTTCATTATTATAAACTGTTCCCAGGGCCTGACTTTTCTCAATCAGCAACAGAACTTGACAAGAACAGAACATTTTCAAAGTTAGCTATTTCATGATAATTATGTCTCATCAATATCATTGCCTAATCACAAAGTCTCAAGAAGAAAGTCATTGATTTCTAAGCAATGAAAGTGAAGCTGCTTCATTTTCCTGGTACAGCAATTTGATACTGCAATACACCCATATTAGGTTGGATGCCCCTTGTTTACAGAAGTCTAAACATTCTCACAGCACAGTATTTTTAGAACATATATTTTCCAAGTAACAAAAGAAATGTTCACTATGAAGTAAAAAGTTTAGAGTCTTTCCAACACAAATATTTGGGAAGCATACTTTAACTTATTTTGATTTACTTCACATGCCATTTGGGCGTTTCTATTGAAGTGTCTTCCCAGAACATATGAAAAGTGTTTTCATTTCCTCAAAATAGAAAGCTCCTGTCCAAACCTTTCAATTTTCTTGAGAAGTTATATGTTAACAAAATTAACAAACAAAAATGAACAGAAAGCACCATCAACCAGTAAGACATATTGACGTGTCAAAATTTCTACATAAATAAAACATGCTATGTTTAGGGCATTGTAAGAACCCCTAAGCACATGGGTGAGTGCTTATTGGAAGATAAAATAAAACAGGAACTTCACACTTAGCATGGCCATTACATTTTTAAGAAAACAATTTCCAAAGCATAAGAAGTTCAGTGCATGTAGCAGACTTACTCTGATCTGTGTACAGACCCCCTGACACCCACTGACATAGCATGGATTTTGGCATCAGTCTGAAAAGGGGTTAAACAACAGATTTTCAAACTGTTCCTCCATGACTTTATCCTAATATCATATATTAAACAAGAGGAGTACCTCAATGCACAGTAAGACATGAGGCTGTGGACAGAGTAAGCTTCTCTAACACAACTGTATGCAAGAATTTCCTTGGAACACTAACTGGAAAGCCCCTAAGTTTTCGGGGTTTTTAAAAAATTTACTTATTCTCAAAGCAACTTGTCTTTTGCTGGTGAAGTTCTGCTGACAGCCTCCTCTGCCACTGGGTTTTTAAGCTATTCCCAAACAGGGTATTTTCAAGGGGTTAGTGTCATGGAATTACAACATAATCCAGGTTAGAAGGACTTCCTTAGGTCACTAGCGCATGTTAAAGGAGATCACCAGTAACTGATTAACAAAAGGAGAGCACACATGGATACAGAAGGCCTTCTAGATGCCACTGCAATGAAATACCACACAATTAAATCCAGCACATGAACAGGAGGGTTCAGGGCCAGGCTGTGAAAATCATGAAATAAACCCCATGAAGGTAATACGTCACAAATATGAATGCATCATTAATCAGGCAAATAGAAATATACTTTTGCTCAATATATGATTCAGAATTTTAAAAACAGTAAACATTATTCTGATTATAGCTGTTTATCTAAATTATGTATTACATTATTCCATTATTATTAGATATTAGTGATATCTTTCTTTAGAGATCAGGTTAGATTTGTTTCAGGAATTTTTTTTTTTTTCATTAAATCACTTCACTTGACTGTGTGTATACGCTTTTAAACTAGGCTTCCTAAAGAAATAAGCTTTTTAAAATTTTTTGTCTTCATATTCTCTAATGACTTTTCAACACATAGTACATATCAAATAACAAAGTTTGTTTAGAAGTCTTAAATTAAAGGACTTCTCTCATTCCCTAGAAGTTTGATTATATTAAATTGGTATGTAGAAAGAAGAGAAATGTAAGCTAGTTTTACCACCAAGGAAGAGGAAGCAGAAACTATCCATTGTATTTGGCAGAAAACATCTGGCCATTCAATAGAGACTCAGTTTCAAACTAACTGAGCTGGTATTGTGTTTTGCACTGGGAGATGTGAGAACTAGATAACAAAATTACATTAATAGAAAATTAGCCTTCATTAATTTTATTTGTTTCAAAACAACTCACTGCAATTTTTCCCAAGATTTAAGGCAATCATCCATATAGTTCCCAAAATTATTTTTCCCTCAGCTCCTACAAATCTGTTTTTACTCTATCTTCCTTCTCCAAGCTTTCCCTTAACCCAGTCCAGACACGTACTTGTAACGCTGTCTTCCATGCAGGAGGGGCTGCTGCCCCCAGTGAAGTCAGTCCTGTGCTTTTCCTACTAACACAGCCTCCATACAAAGATCAAAATCAACTAATGCAAATTACATTCTAACAAGACAGTTATCTGAATAAGACTTTTCCTTGATCAAGAGTTTATCCTAATTACAGACATTTAAAATGATATTAATCCTTTTCTAAAAGAAGTTAGCTTAGCCAAAAAATAAAATATATCCTTAGCTTTACTCAGTATTCATGAAGGCAGAATGATAGAAAAAATCTCTGAATACAGATCGAGGAAGAGATTTGGGAAGAGCTGGAGCCCTCGCCCTGTATCATTAGTTTCCCCTGGTTATCCTGCTGTTTTTTCTGGTTTTCCACGGCTGTTCCTCGCAGGACGAGGTGGGGATGCTTTTCCCGCCGGCTCCGGGAGGGCTTTCCCGTGCCGATGGCGCCCCCTGCCGCCAGCCGCGCGCTCCTGCAGCGCCCATCGCGGCCGGGCTTCCAAGCGGGAACCCCCGCAAAATCTGACAGCATCCGGAAAAGAACGCAGTGGAATGCATGCATTCCTCCTCACTGCTGCCTTGCTATTCTTCAGCCAGGTTCCTTTCAACAAATGACACGGTTTAAGTCACACAAAGGCACACTTAAGTATCTTATTTCCCAGTGGAAAGTGGAAAAAAAAGGGATCCCTGCCTAAAAAAACTCTCACAACACTCTATGGCAGTGAAGGAATACAGTAATAAATTCTGTTCTGGATAAAGCAGTAGAACCTACTCCCTGATAAGCAATGAAATGTCTAAGCAAATAATCAAAACCAAGGACAGCTCTCTTACTTTAAAGCTTCTAAAACACAAAACCTCAATTAAAAATGCAAAGCTTCACTTCTAAAAAGACACAGCTTGTCTTTCAATCTGGCAACATTTCAAAAAATTTGCGTTACATATCACAGTTACACACATATACAGGAATACGTACACACTTGGCAAATACTCTTCAGGAAGTCTGTTTGAAGTGATGGATAGCAAATGTTCCTGGTTATGTACATATTTCAAACATATTTAAATACTTTATTACATGTCTGCAGTGATCTGCTTGCTATTACAAAAGAGTGGAAGAAAAGAAATACATCGCAGTCAAACTGTAAGCACCACTGGGCAGGCCCACTTTTGAAAAAGTTTAAACTACAGAACAGGGTGAAAAAGTTTCTATGCCCAGAAAAACAACCATTATGCTAAGTTAACCAAGGTAAATAATTTCAAATGCAACCTGAGGCTGCTCTGACTGTAAGGCTCTGCACAAGCTCATTCCACGGATCCATTAATCCAGTCCCATCACCTTGCAGCTAAGGTGAGGTAAAGATGTAACTGTGAGTCACTGACAGGAACACAAGTGAACACAGGAGTTCATCCAGCAATTCAGCCTCCTGCCCAGTGTTTAGACTGAGCTATCAAAGGTCTAGAAAGATTTCCATAGAGCTGATGTTTTAGATACAAACACCAAGTGGTTGAGTTTTCAGCTGAAAATCATCTTGTGTGGACAATGAACAAGTGTTGAGCATTACAGGTGCTTAATCTCCACTGATTTCACCACAACTGCGTGTATGCTTCTCATGAAGGCAGAATGATAGATTTAGTGGTTTTGAATCTTACATTCAAAAATGGCTTAGGAATGAAAAGAAAACATCAGCTTCCACACAGGTCAGGGTTTAAGAGTTGTCATAATACAGTACAATCCCTTGCCTAAAGGCAAATCTACCCCAACTTAAACGGTATTAGAACATTGAATGCACAAATGTTTTATTCCAAGTACGGTGTCTTGGGTTTTCATGGCAGCTCTAGGTTTCTGAATAGTGCCCTAAGGCAGAGACAGTTGTCATTAAATTTTTGCACACCAGGGCTCCTTTCTCCAGGGAATCCTATGGAAAAAGCCTAGCACCAAGGAGTGTATCTTCTTGAAACCAAACATGAATGAAGCTTCCAAGTCTCATACAAACTTCTGAAAATATCCTTCAGTAAGAGAAAAGTTAAAATCAGAACTATCAGAAAAATTGTATAAAACTCAGCTCTTGAGCAGAAAAGCTTCTGAACAAGTTAGCGAAGGACCCCTAGTCAGAAAAAAAACCAACAATCACCCAACTCTCAGTTTGTTACAAGACAAAGCAATGCTAAAGCTCAAAATGGCCTAAATGCTCTTCAGGCTGAAGAAAAGATGCTATAAATGTAATTAGAATTTAGTTTAGTTTCTCACACTAATCAAGGGTGCAAATCACATAATCAACACTGGAAGTCCGTTCCCCTACCAGGTTAGAACTAACCTTACAGCTGATGGCAGCAGCACGTTGCAGTGCTACACAGAATAGCTGGATTTGGGATTGCCAGCTCTTTAATTTTACTGCAAATCCCACGATATTTGTTATTTTTCCTTAAATCCCAGTTTCTTAAGTCATACGATTATCTGGGTAACAGTTTTTATTGGGGAAAACATATAGCACCCTCTACTTGGAGAAAAATGTTAAAGACTCAAAGAACAGAAGGCAAATAAAGAGTGTAAAACACATAATTTTTACAAGTAGGTTTATGAGCAGCACAACTGGTGAAGCCTGGTTTTCTATGGCTTTTTTTCTTCGTGGTTGATTCTCTGATGTTTAACAAGGTGCAAACCGAGATTAAGTTCTTCCTGTGGCTGTGCATTTCTGACAACTTTTCCCCCATACAGATCTCATGGGGTCTAAAAAGGAATTTGAGCTCTTTCTACAGTTTTTCCCATCACTGATATTTCCACCAGGATCCAGCCCCTCTTTACAAGGGTAAAGGTGAGGAGATGGAGAGATATTTTCTTTATGGAACTCAAGCTTCTGAAATAATACTGATAAAACAAGTTTTTAAAAGCAAAGTAATTAGCAATTAAGTCAGTAGAAAGTCATAAAATATAAAAACCTCTGAAGCTTAGAACACCTGTGAACAAACAAATATTTAGTATTTTCAATGATGGGAGGAAAACTCTCATGTCCCAAAGCACTTTCTTCTTAAAATAATGTTTTCCACATACATGTTATATTTTTCAGCCTAACTGGCTCTAGGAAAAAGCATCAGCTGCAATTTACAATGCAGTACAGCCTTTATACAGAGCAAATGAGCATTTAAAAAAGGTCTATGTATCAGCACCCGGTCCAAAAAGTTACCACTGTATCATTGTTGCTTGCTGCTAGACAGATTGCTCTGGTAAGAAATCATGCTTACACATCACTTTTGAGTATGCACAGAAGAATTAGCAAGACTATTCCTATATTAAAATACAAAATAGGTGGCATTATGGTAAGACCCTGGTGATTGTCCTTCATCCTCTGGAGTGGATTTTCAGGAGATTGAGTTATGTGCAAGTCCTCTCTCCCTTATCAAGGTTACTTGAACTTGAGCAGCAGAAACAGAAATCATCAGGGAGAGTAGATTAGAAAGAGAGAAATACAGACAGACACAAAATGTGTGATCACCAGATCTCCCTAGGGAGGCTGATTAAAGAAACCAATTAAATTCTTAAATAAAAGATACCAATTACAGCAGTTTTAGGGCAAACAGACTACTCCTTTGGAAGAAATGTGCTGTTCTTCTCAGCTATATAACAAATCAGCAAAGACTGGTAGGAAAATTCTAAGCAAAAGCTTTGCAGGCTCTCATGTCACATGGCAGCTGAACATACAGCATTTGCTGCTGAAGAGTTTTAGCCCTTCAAAATAAACATGTTAAATGAAGTAAAAATGCAAACCCTTACTTTATATGAAAAGGGTCAAAGTTTTAAATATTGTAATGTCTATTCAACATTCAATTCCAAACGAAATTATGAAAAAAATTGTATTTTTAATACACACATATACACAAAAACCCTTGCATTTTACTTCTGATTTAAGTAATTATTAAATTTGATGAAAACAGAAATTTCTTACTGTGATTCTCTTCATATCTAGCTGCCGGAGCTGCATCATATGATGGAGAACAGTGTGTTTGTACCATGTCTCCTGAGCTATTGGATTGCCATCAAGGGTGATATCTGACAAGGATGAGGAATCAGCAAGGCACAGAATATCCTCAAAACTGTAACCAAAAGAGTTTAAAGTTTTAATGTCATGGAGTAGGAATAATTTTGAGATGGAAGATTTTATTTCTTAAGGACAGAACATAAATATTTAACGTACTGAAACACTTCCACCCATCAATACTGCATGAGATAAATACAAGTATCCTGAAACACCAGAAACTGCTGCTGTTAAACTTTTTAGTCCCTTCACATACAGGTAAAAAGAGAAGCAGAATAAGGAGAACTATGGGAGCATGATACATACAAATTCATATTCAGAAATACAATAGGTGTATTTGCCATCAAAGGCAGCATAAAAAACCTGGAAAGTACAAGGAAAGAAAGCCAACCACAAATATCACAGAATGATCCCAAGTGTTTGGATCATCTTTAATACTGGAAGTAAAACAACAACAAAAGCATCATAATCTTCAAAACAGATCAGTTCTTTACTTTGAGTTAAATCTACAAACTCTAACCCGCTGGCTTATTAGAACACAAGATTTGGTTACCTGCCAAAAAATAACTGACTTATGTAAAATGCATTTAGAGATGTAGAATCTCTATAGTGTTCCCTTCATTGTAAATGAAATATGAAAAGAAAGCAGTCAGAAATCTAGTATTTTTAAATAACATTTTTAAATATTTGACTGGATTTTAATAAAAAAAGTTGAACAGTTATGGTAATAAATAAGACTTCCTAACATGTTTTCAATGTATGTGTGACACTGCACCCATCCTAATGTCCTTTGGCCTCCAAAAGTCAAGTCTGCCTTAAGTCAAGTCAAACCTTAAGTATCCCCTGAACTTAGTGATCACAAATCACATGCAGTACAGATGTTCATTTCAAAGACTGTCATTGAACAAAGTTGCAATAGCTATTTGTGTGCAAGTGGTACAGCATGCAAGTAGCTCCTGCACTGTACACTCAAAGAGTACAGCAGAAAAGTGGCCATAAGAGGAAGATACTACTGCCTTTGTGCTTAGAGCATGAAAACAACCTAAAAACCAATGGACAACGAACTACAGGCTGATTGTGACAAAGGCAGGGAAAGTTCCTAGGATCTCTGAAGAATTGGCTGTTTTGTACATGTAGTGAGAGCTTGATTACTATTTTCTGCTTCTTTTTATGATCCTGTTTCCTTCCCAGAAAACGGCTTACTTGAGCATTTTTGGAAGGTCAGGCTGACATATTACTTAAAATACATACACAATATGTCCTAAATATAAAAGATAATCTTCCCAAATGACACAGAAGTTAGTAAGGAAAACTCAAGCATGTTACAACAAAAAACTCCAGAGTCTGAATTTCCATTGAGCTAGAACATACATTGCTTGAAAAACATCAAAATATTTGGTCTTCAAAATTATTTTCAAGTGCAAGTATATTTAAAAGCATTAAATATATTTATTCCAAGTACTTACCACTAAACATTTAACCAAGCAATACTTCTTTCAATACATATGATTTACAGATTTTTAATAAAAACAATTTCTTCAGGAAATGACAGAAAAGTTGAAAGCTTGCTAGTGTGTTTTCAAGACCTTCCACTTAGACATACTGCTGTGCTTTGAAATTCTCACTGCTTCAGCATGCCAGAACATTCACTTTGGACCTAAAACCAGATGTGCTTACTTTATCCTGCTTTTAGCTGCCCTATTAGCATCTCAATTTTAGAAAGAAACAGTAGTGCAAAAAACTGTTTTCACATCTTTGTATACACATACAAAAAACTAGAGCTTTAGAAATCCCATGTAGAAAAGTTTATATATTGTACTTGTCACACTGGTATCCCAGTCCTAAACTAAGTAAAGCTTTAATGTGCTACATTTCCAAACAGATTGCATAGTTTACAAGCAAGCTTCTGTGGGCTTCCCAGCATGCAGACTGCTGGGACAGAGCTCTGAGGTGAGCACTTGACAGGAATCAGAGGCCACGTCCAAGGCTCTCTCTCTCCAGCCTCTGTTCCCCACAAAGGAGCCTTTCACCTGCTCAGAAAATACAAAGCAGCTCTGGATGGTGCTGTGTCAGACTGCCTCAGTCAATCTTCTCGAGTGGAATGTCTGATTCTCTTTCCAAAAGACCTTCTCCTGCAGGAGACAACCACCTCTCATTCCTGTTCTTCTTACGTAAATTATCTCTGCTTAAATTGTAATTTCAGCAACACAGAAATAAGTCACAAATTTGGGCTAAATTATCAGAAAGTGTTTTCTGCAAATCTTTTCAGACTAGATCAATTTTCCATCTTGTGTGCATGCTCCAAGTCCTGCACCCAGTTCTCCCCTCTGCCAAAAGGACACAAACCCACTTCTCCTGCCTCTTATCAGAATGCAGCAATTACTTAACAGCAGAGCACTCTGGAGCTCAACCTGCACCAGTGATACACATTCACAAGACACAGGAACATTTATCTTCTGTTTTAGCCTGCTTGTTTAGGGAAACAATTCTCTATGCATTTGTATTTGTTCCTTCTCTATGCATTTGCATCAATTTTTAAAAGCTCGTTGCACAAAGGGGAAAAGATCGGTAACAGAGAAGGGAGGCAACATACCAATTATAGTCTGAAAGAACACCTGAGAGGGAACTGTATGTTCAAAAACACCCAAAGAAGAAAACTTGTGGTTTTCCACATTTGTAACTACTAAACTACCTACAAAAACAGATGTAACTACCACCAACCTTTCATTCCCCTTTACCTGCTTTTGTTCAAGCATTTAACAATGCATTTATAAATTTTCCTCTTGCTGAGCAAAAAGGTACTTTCTTGTTTTTATTAGGCTAAGAACATTGCTTTTCTCAGGTTTCTAATTCAGCAATCAAATGAAGAACAAGAATTAAACGAGCTTGTATCCAACTTATTCCATATGCCTAGACTAAATGAAAAAGCCAACATAATGCTGACCTGGACAGCAGTGTAAAACTGAAAATATGTATTTTGTTTCCAAGATTAAAAAATGGTCTTCCCTGGTTTCACATGTTCAAATATGAGCAATAACTTTCTTTCTGAATCTCTGTAACAAATCTTACTGCAATCTCTTCCCTGTGCCACATGACAAATTAAAAATGGGATTTCTCGCATCTCTTTGTAACCAGTTCTATACAGAGATATTGCCTTCAGTCATCAGGTATAAACACCTGCAGAGTGTAACTGCTAAGATTTTTTGGGCTGAAGCCAGAAACAGGACTTCCTTTGTTTCCTATCAGCAGTAAGTTCCGTTTTAGCTTACATTATCTTGCCAATATGCCCATTTTTTACTAAAAGTTCTGCAGAGAAGCAGCAGCATTCTGAGCCCTTCTCTGAAGTGTGGGGTAAAAAGAACATAGCGATTAAACCCGTGGTAGATCCTCACGCCTAAAATAGTAACAATTTTCAATGGCATTCCCGAGTCTTCTACTGAAATATTAATTCAACATGTCAGGATGTGTCAATTTGAGACTTAGGGATTTTCACTGACACAAAAATAAAACCAAGAAAAGCTTTCCATGGAAGTATTGCCTCAAAAATGTTATTTTACAAAATGAACATTAATAAAATATTGCAATGAAATTTTAACAAATATATTAAACTTCTGGCAATTTTATTGTTTGTTTCCATTTTCAGGGGTTTTTTTTATGCCCCTACATATAAATTAATTAGAGTATCTGTGCAGCAATTTGCTTGTCAAACAAAATCCAGCTCCAGGCAGAGCTGTTTACAGGAAAAATAATTTTTCAAATTACCCTATGGCCCAGAGTGAATGGGGTGAGTGACTCAAAAGCATATAAAACCATTTAAAAGGGTGTAGGAATGGTCAGATAGAGCACAGCAGTTCACCAGTGTTATGGTCACATAGAACTTCCTCAGTCAGTTCAGAGTACTAAGCCAAGCAGCAGAACACAGATGGTCAAGAATATACTTGTAATGTTTAATCACTTCCCTGGCAGAAAACATATCTACTACATAACTCTAAATAAGGAATTACAGTGGGTTTTAGCCTTCAGAACTGCTATATGTAGTAAAAGGTTGTTATTTTAAAAAATCCAAGCTGAATGTGATTAAAATAAATTTTTCATTTGTGTGTTTTAAAATAATGACTGGCAAATAGAGAGTTAAAGTTATCCATCCACCTATCTACCCACATGCATATACAAAATTTATAGAAGAGCAATACCTTTTGTTTAACATCAATATTTTTTATACCCATTCCAACTGCAAACTCAAAATTATATATTTCCATATATGTTCTAGATAAGTATCTTTAGCTTACATGAAACCTAGGACTAGATCAAGCAATAGACCAACTAAAGCCCCCATGAATAAACCACAAAAATTTTGATAGAATACCAAGAAGCAAGCTACTGATCACAAACTCTGAAAAATCTATCAAAACCTCACAGAAAATTCCAAACATTTTTCCTCCTTTGAACACAGTAAAAGTAACACGAATTTGCATAAAACAATATGAGAAAGCAGTCAAAGCTACACAAAATACACCCAGTCCATAAAAATTTCCCTGACTGCAGTGATGCTCCCTGACAGCGAGGGAGCCAAGCTGCTGCAGTCCCCTCCTTGCTCCTGCCAACCTGTGACTTTTTTTAGAAAGCCAGAAACAAAGGCAAGTCTCAATTCTGGAAATGATTCAATAGCAGCAAAATGCTAACCCCCTCTCTTCACTATGTGAATTTAAAACATAAAATAAGAAGACTAGCAAATTAACTAAGGGAAGACTCTGCAGTTCATCTCTGAATTGTTTTTAAATGTTTAACAGCCATGAGTATTTAAGATGTACTGCATTTGTACTTTAAGAACCTAAGGAACACAGAGAAGTAGGTTGGAGCTGTCTGCAAAGAGCATAGTGCAGGTCAATATAAAATGTTTGAGTAGCTACTACAATAAAAGCTCCTACTAAGTACATTTTACAGAGAAAGCAGATACCACAAGAATAGCATGGCATTTCCAGTAATTAGAACACGAAGCATCTTCCTCTACCCCACATTTAATTATTTTATTCTAAACAAAGAAAGCTGCTGGTGATCAAGGGATTAAAAAAAGGACAAACCAAACTGAAGATAATGCAGGCACTTGGCTTTTTTTTTCAAATACTGGCAAGAGTATAAAGGCAGACTTCAAAAATGCATTAATATGAAAAGGCACAGAAGACAAACATTTCTATTTATAACAAAATGCTCTTAGTTACTTGAAACTATAGAAGCCCAGCTTTGTGAGTTGAGCTATTTTGCTTCTGCCATCTGGTCTGAAAGGGAACCATGAACATACCTTTCAGACTTCATTAATACAGGGACAAGTAAAATACAAGCATGAAATAATTTACCCATAGCAAGCAGAATCTGACTCAGCAGTTTGCATAACTCCAGGAATACAGTGATGGAATGTTAAATATCATTTGTACCTTGCATAATGTCTGCTTTAGCAGACAACTAGGTTAACAGCAAAACAACGTATTTTCAAATCCACTTTTAATTTTGACCACTATGAACAGTACGATAATCAATTAAAAACCCATTTTTTGGTAGAATACTCATAGTACAACTACATTTAAATTCAAGAGGTTTCAAGAATTTTTATACTTAAAGTAGAAAATACACAATGGCTTGATTGTGTTTTTATCTGATATGTTAGGGAAGGAAAAAAGGATCTGTACTCACAGTGCTTGAATTCAAATTTTCATGAAATACAGCTCCAGTAGGATACTTCAAATTACTGATAGGCAGCAAACTACTATTCCCCTTACCTAGATATATTGTTGAAGCTGAGGAAGAGACGCTGGAGACAGGGCAAAGAATCCACATCTTTCTAGAAAGAAAAGATAGGCATAAATTCAGCAGCTGAAACTGGCTTTTGAGCCTTTTTACTTGGCCTGATTAAATGCTTTCATTTCTAAATGCTGTAACCTTGCTGCAACATTGATTTCTGTTGAAAGTGAAGCTCCATCTCTCCTAATGCAGACTGCAAGGGAGTGTTTCAGTGCAGATCCCACACTGCAGAACACGTTGCATCACTTGCAAAGCAAATGATGGTAAAGAAAAGGAGGATACTGCTGCTGCTGCTTTCTGAACAGGCTTTTGGGATATAAGCCAAGGTGCTGTCTCAGCATTTAAGCTGCAGGATAAACAGGCTTAAAAAAAAAAAAGCTTGCCGAAATAAGGTGCAATACAGCAGTGCAATTAGAACTGCTGAACAGCAGTCACTTTCCAGTCAGAGAATGATTTGAAGGACTCTGACACCTTTGCAATTACCATTTAGAAGAAGGTATGAGTGTAAAGAATAAGAAACTCTAGATTTAATACTGTCACTAAATATCTTTGCAGAAAACCTCTCAATAGCAAATAGCTCAAATATTAGTAAGATGAAACATAGCAAGTAAGAGCAAACTTCATTTATGAAATATAAATCCATATGAGACAGACAGCACAGTCTGCAGGGATTCACAAGCCATTCACACCTAACCCCTCAGCTGTGAGTCAGCATCCCCTTACCCTAACAATGGCCACACCCCGCTTGAAACCAAAACCTGGGGAAGGAGCATCAGAGCTCAGTGTCTTGATTTTAGCCTACAACTCTTCCTCACTTCATGACATTTCTAAGATGTCTACATAGCAGTCCAGGACTATTCATTCCAAGAGGCAAACAAACCCTGCAGCTCCTATTAATGAAACACTAAATCGCAGCTAACAAAGCTGCTGGGAGTCTCCGCTGGACACGATGAGCAGGGCTTATGTGATCAAGTCTGCAGTTGCAAAACTCCTGCTTCAGAGCTGTCCTGAGTCCTCCCTGATCAGCCCATGGAAAGACTGAGTTCACACCAGAGGTACATTTAGGTACCCTCTCTGTCCCTGAGGCTACTTGGTGTCGATGCCTAAAAGGGTGGGCATGAATGATACAGGCATTACAGGGTTGTGCACAGTAATGCTTAAGCAGCAATGATTTCAACTTATCACTGGGGAACACCCCTCAAGACAAATTTCCTAGCATGATGTGTTGCTGTCTGCAAGTCTCATAAGTGTGGCAGGAAACACTAGACAGAATTGTTAAAAAAAAAACCAAAAACCTAACCCCAAACCCTCCAGCTACTTCAATTATGATACAAAGTCTTATAGTGAGGTGGACAGAGGGCAGGAGTTCTGTTCTGAAGAAATGGTGAACACCTTGACCAGGCCTCTTTCAAGTCTAAGATCAAGCTGCAGATGACAAAACTCAAAATGCTAAATTTTCAATACCTCAAAGCAAAGAAGCAGTTCAGTCTTTCAAAGAAAAATATAGACAATCTTTCTAACAGAGGCCCTAACTCACAACTGGATGGAAAATCAGCGGATACTTCATAACCCATGGTATGTATAGATCTGTGCTTTTGATGCCATACAAGACTCCTTATAATCATTTATCCTGTTTGCTATTCTACTGGATAGTCAAACTCTCTGAATACACCTCAATCCTGTAAGATGCTCCTTCTATAAACCAAGCCCCAGGACTGCCTCTGTAAATCCTATGGGTTTGAAACGACTACAGCTCATTCTTACAAAATAACTACTTATGATTCAAGGATTTTCAGCCTGTAGTGAAAAGCTCAAAGACAAAAAACAGTTCCTAAACTGGTAGTCCAAGGCCAGTGGATTGTAAAGGATTATAGCAGATTTAATTCCTCAAACCATCTACAACCCAGTTGCATAACTTATGTTATTCAATATGGTAAACTGCAATGGGCAGAGAGTACAGTATGGAACCCTATTTTGTTTGATAAATGAGATCATCATCTTTCCTACACAAGGACAGGGCAGGTTGAAAGGAGGTATGTGAAAAATAAGGAAGGTATGTGAAAAATAGGGATGGTTCACCAAATAAAAAGCAGTTATTTAAATCAGATTAATTTTTAAAATTATTTTAGAACAGCTATTTGTTTTTAAAACTGAGTTTAGATTCTTTCATTTGAAGGAATAAACAAGTCTAAAAAGCTTGATTCATGATGAGCATCGTCACAGTTACTGAGTAACTAAAGCACAGTAACCAAATTATTTACAGGAGCTTAGGAGTGAATATTTTGCAGCTAAGAGCTACATCATAATATCATTATTAAAATATCTCCTCCACCTGCACAGTCAACCACATGAACTTAAACTTCATCTTAAAGAAATATAGGCCCCCTCCCTCAGCTACTCAAGTGCTCCAGAAAAAAAACTATCTTAGATATGGGAAGAAGTATTCGATGGAAAGGATATTTTTGCATTTTTAGTCATTTCCTACTGCAGCAGAATCTGAATTTCTATACAAAAGGAATGTAGCTTTCATTTAAAAAAATAAAACAAATATAAGTAAAGAAACACATGGACGTCATTGTACACACAGAAAAAGACCACATGTATCATTAACATAAGAAAAAAATATTTTATTTTAGGAGCCATATTTACTTAGAGTTTTAGACAGTATAATGTGTCCAAAACTTAAACACAGAGTTAGTGCCATACTTGCTAAAATTACCATTCAATGAAAAACAAAACAATCCACACTCACAAAACTGTATTTCATTAGAATTTAATCAGAGTAAAAACCCAAAAAGATACTGACAACAACAACAGTTAAAAAAAATCCCACAGACCAAGGAGCAAAATAAATATTTCCCTGAAGACAACATCATCTTCTGAAACACTGACTCTGCCAGGAAACACTAGAACATTGAGATACAGCACAGAGTCCAAGTCTGTAAGTCACTAATTTAAATTTCATGCTGTCTCTCCACTTGTGACAGCACAAAGTACAAGGTGCATCTGAGAGGACTGAAAAGGCAGAAACTACAAGGAAAGAGAATTCTAGGTAACATCACTGACACAGGGGAAGGTACAGTGACAGAATCAGCATTGAGCAGAAATTTCTTATTTTTAAGATGTGAAAACAATTCCTACTTGGCAAATAGCAGAAACTGAAGAGAAAGGCTCAGCAGCAAAAGGGGACCAGGAACTAAAAGAATTATGCAGGCCAGAAGAAAGTAGCTATCTAAGTAAACTGTTTTATTTTAAAAAGTTCTTGTTTGAATAATCCACTTGCCCTACCTGAACTACAACTCAAATTGCAAAGTGAAAAGCATAATTTTTAGAATATGAAGACTTAAAATATGGAGTTAAAGCCTCCATTAGAAAACTCTGCTCTTAGAATCAATACCTGTTTTCTCTGCATTTGCCCCAGCAACATTTTTAAGTTGAAATTTAAGATAGTCATATGGCATAGCTAACCTACAGCAATCAAGATGATTTGTTTCTAGAACATGAACTTGTATGGAAGAGGAGTATCTAAATTTACATGTTAGAACCATAAAGCTTTTTCAAAATCTCTTCCCCCCTCCCCAAGGAACATCATGAGCTTTCAAGATTTGAAATACTACAAGTCATCATCGGATCACAGCATAATTTGGGTTGGAAGGGACCTTTAAAGGTCATCTAAGTTCAGTCTCCCTGATCACATTTAAAGAAAATAACACCAAAAGTGAACGTGTTTGTTTCACCTTTAAGTTGTAGAATTAAGTAATGCAGCAGCAGAACAATATAAGCAACACAATACGAGGAAACACAAAGTATACAAAAAATACAGTGTCAAAAATCTGAAACCCTGATATGGTTTAAGTTACAGTTATCACGCACTTTGTCAAAAACAAAGAAAAGAAAATGAAAAAGAAAAAAGAGAAGGACAAGAGTTTTGCTCCTTACTATAGCAGAGACTTGATTATGACGGAGGTTGAGCTCTGTGAGTGAATCCAGTCCATTCAGGTTTTCTACAACAGTTAGGAGGTTTCTGGCAAGGTTTAACACTCTCAGTTCACTTAAATGACCGATGTTTTCTATTTTAGCAATCTGTCAGAGATATGATAAACATGCACACTGTGTTTTTTAATGGATATAAAATACATATATGTATGTGGCACACACATTTTCTAAAAGTATACATGAACTATCAGCTTCATACAATAGTGTGCCTGTGTTTCTCTAAACCATGGTGCTCAGAGATCCAGAACAAGTATTCACACACATTTTTCTTGCCATCCTGCAGTCAACATTTCCTTCCATCCCATCAGAAATCAGGTTACTTCAACTTTGCTGCTCTGTAGCAGCACCCTCAAAGCCATAAAACGAAGACAACACTGATGGTATCATGGTATGCCAAAATGGAGGAATTTTGTGCATGGTTGAGCCTTAATTTGTCTGCAAAAACACTCAATTATCTTCCTAGGATTGGAAAAGGAAGGGACCTAACAAAGACTGAACTACAGTAAACAGGCAGCTGGCAGATGCTTGTTAATTTCCTATTTTAAAGGCTCAGGTGACAGTGACAAAGCAAAAAAAAAAAAAAAAAAGCAATAATATCTAATGATCCTTATTTTTAGTTTTTATTTCTGGAAATACCACTGTATTTAACAGAGGAATTGATTATTGCTGTGATGATTCAGTATGGTTAATATTTCCCAGTGATCCACACAAGGCTCTCTAGCCAGAAGATTATTTCTCATGGCACTGTGGGATCTGTCCTCTAGCAGATATGCAGAATTTATGCCTGACTTGCACACAGGGAGAAGGACAGCCACTGCACGAGGAACGTGCCTATGGTGCTCTCAGTGAAACCCATGCTGGGTGGTAGAAAGAAGACAGCAGGTTTTCCTGCTGAAAATACTTCAGCAGCCACGAGGTTTTGGCAGTGCAAAGAGCTACCAACACGTATCATTCCCTGTCAGTCAGAATGAGCATCTCTGTACCCCTGTAAGCCACCTTTAGCACCCAGTGCCCAGGCACACCACTCCTCCAGAAAGGCCAGCAGTGCCCAGGTGCAGGCCAGTAGAACAGTGCCTGGTGTCACAGACAGGGAACTTCCTGCTGCTTTACACAGTGCAAGTGTGGCAGTGCCACTGTGCAGAAAGTGTCTAGCAGCCCCTGGAACAGAAGAGGTAAGGCAGCCAGTATTTAACAGCTGGAGAATGCCCCATTTTGTTGGTAATTTCCATATATCCGTACATGTATATGTGTACATGGAAGTCTGTGACTGGAATATGCTGCTATAAAATATTTCAGCAATTTCTCAATTAAAAAGCGTACAAAAGTAGATAGCAAGATCAAAATTAGATAACACCGCAGACCTTTGATTCAAGGTGCTTAAACTTTTTATTCAACTTCTAATTAAACTATCCACTTATACGTATTTTATATGAAAATATTACAGTGAGAAGAACAGGAAATACCACTATTGGAAAGAACATGTTTATGCAGAGAGACTTTTAAAAGCCAACCCAAGAGCAGAGAGTTGGCATGAGAAGCACAGACTTCTGCTGATGTCTGTCCAGCTAGAATGCCTCAGTCTAGAATATTAATCCTGGTATTTCACTGCTATTGCAAAAATAATGATTCCATCAGCAACATATAGAGATACTCTTTCCCAATTTGCTAAGCTTGAAGATTAGCTCTACTGAATTGCTTGTTTCAATTATGCCTGCATGAGGGTACACCAGCTTTTCATATGGACTATTAGGTAAGAAATAATACAAGCTATTATCACTTCTTTTTGGATGTTTCAAATAACACTTATATTATACAAAAAAGAAATTAGTACACAAGTCAAAGCCTACTTGTAAACACTGGAAAAAACACTTCCTTTTTTCTCATTTGCTTGTATCTTTGAATACCTCTCTAAGAAATAGAATTCAGAAAAAGGTTGTTATGCACCAGATAATCACCCATCAATAATGAAATTGCACAAATGAAAGTTGCGTCTTTTAAAAAAATTCTGAGATTAATGAAAAGAAGTTCAGGCATTAAAAAAATCAGGTTGCATAATTTTACTTACATCTTGAACTTCTGGAAAGAAAAATGATTCATAGAATTAAACAGAACACAGGAAATTACTCCAATGACATTTCATATTCAAAGCATTCTAGAATAAAATTTGTGTGTAGAGTCCCTGAATGATGCAATTCTGTGTGTCTATATTACTGTGTTAATAACAGTTAATCTAGTGTATTTCCAATACCTTTCCTATAACTTGTACACAGGATTTAATTGTTCAGTGTTCAGCTGGGATCACTGGTAACATGCAAGAGGTACTGTACATAATTAACAATGCTCAATGATTATTGTCCTTCAGCTGAACATCACTGAGCTAAGCGTGGCTCCAGTTCTCTGATCTGTTGTTTAAATCGCTGCATTCTTAAATGTGAGAAACCATATTTTAAAGTTCTCAAAGCCAATTATGTTGCTCAAGTCTGTTCTTCACAAATTTACAACATAGAAGAAATACCTTTTAAGATAGACTAGAAGGCTGCCAAAAATAAGAATCCCATGAATTTAAATAGTTAAAGGAGCTCCCTTATTTAGGGTCATAAAAGCAAACAACTACAACAACACACAAACCTTCAAAACAAGGCAGTAGTCCTCTGAGATGTATCCCAAACACAGCATTACTTCCCTTCATTTCTTCACTAAGCCTTCAAAAATAACTAATACTAGGAATGGCAGATTGGTGTTTTAAATTTTGAATTCCTCAAAGACAGAGGAAAAAATAACTTAAACAGGAAAATTTGCTTATCTTTGAACTAGAAAGGAAGAGAAAGATATTTTATTTATGGAAGATAAGTTCATAGTCTTTATTTGGTCTTTACATGAAAAATACACTAAACTTACCAAAAAAAGAAATAATTAACTCCATTTCTATCCCTTCACATCTATGCTTATGATGAAAACATTTTGAAAACCAAAATAACTTCCTAAACTCCAAGATTCAATGTGAGCTCCTGACATTGGGTAATTCATTACATTCTCCAGATCAAAGTAAGCCTATCATTATGAAGGTGATCCAGCAACAACCAGCCCAAAACTCCTAGTAAAGTTGTAGTTAATGTAAAGAGTTATACAGACACTTGAAGACAAAAAAAGTCAGATCTACATCAGAATCACTTGTAAGAACTGTGCAAGATGTGTTTCATTTTCATTAGTGATTCCTTCATTTGTGCTAGGCAAGTGTGCTGACTTCCACCACTGCATCGTCTGCAAGTAATTTTATCAAAAACATAACCCCCCATCAAATTTCCAACAGCAATACTATAAGAACTGCGTTGTTCAAACAAACACCTGTGAATGAATATGCTTGGAGATGGCCAAGACTCCAAGGGCAATGCCATCACCTGGTCCTAGACTGCCTCTGCCACTGTACAATGTGCACATTGTTCGACTAATGAGATTCCAAGCAGCCACAAACTTACTGCATCACTTATAACAGTAAGGCCCTACAGTGCTAACTTGTCCTTTTCTTCTCTTTGATATGTGTGTAGGGAACCTGCTTTGGTCAGACCACCAACAGTACAAACAGCAACCAATCATACCTAAAAGTTTTATAGCAGTTATAAGACTGTGTTACTTTAACTACCTACAACTGCTTGTGGTAGGTTACTGTTGTGGAGGTGTGAGTGCCTTTATACTCAACTAACTCAGCACTTTAATCACTGTAACCTTCCCAAAGTACAACACTGAAAGTACAAGAGATAGGTAAAAAGATTCAAATTAAACCTCATGACATCTTTTACTAACTCACTGATTTCTGTGACCTTAAGAGCTGCAAAACTTGCCATCAGTTCCATTTCATGAAACAATACTTTGGTGAAAAACACAGCAAATACATGATGTCTGCACAACAAACAGAAGCAATCAAGTTATTGTACTGTACCTGATTTCCATGAAGATCTAAAACATCAAGGCTTTTTAGGTTCTCCAGATTTGAGATCTTCTTTATTCTGCAAGATTTCAATTATGACAATCATTTTTAATATTAGATTAAAAGTATCTTTCATTTTCCAGCCAATACAAAATTAAGTCTTTTTTTTCCTGACTAACAAGAGTAACAGAAAAATAAAAAAATTTTAAACCATGAAAAAAACCTGACAGATAAATGAGTATGACTTTGAGACTATCACCTTTCTTTCTGACTGTCAATAATTCAATAGCAGCAGAACTTATGTGGCTTTTCTAGAAAGAAGAAATGGATGGAATTCTTGCTCCACTAGAAACCCAAGTCAACAACTTTATTGTCCTAAAACTTCTCTTTGCTGTCATATTTTGTCAGATTCCAAACCCAGGCTATTACACACCCAACAGCATCATCTACTGGCTGATGACATTAAACACGTGCATCAAGTATTTGCTTAGAGAGCAGTCAAAGATCACACACAGACCAAGCTGAAAACAAGCTGGTAACAATTCTGTCTGACGTGTAACCACTCACTAAGGAGCAGGCCAAGTCCTAACTACCTCAACACCACACTTCTAAGGTAAACTGCACTCAGGGTGGTGATGGTAAGGAAAACAATTCCTCAAAGCACTTGAAAATTGTAGTACCCACACCCCAGTGTTTTACTATAAACAAAATTGATTTCTACAGGTGAGATTTTCAATACAAAAGCTCTTAGCTCTAGTAACATACTGCACTATTGAAACTTGTCAGTTTTGAATACAGGCTGAATTAGGAGGTACATTCTTTATAATCTGCACATAACTGAAATCTGGTCACCAGTTCTCACTTTACTGAATATAAGAAAATAGGGAAAATTTAAAAAGTCAGACCACAACCTTTGGATGTGTGAGCAATTCCATAGATACAGTACTAAATCATTAAAAATAAAGGCTACAGGACTAGAAGCAATAAATAAGCATTAAAATACACGACTCATCTGTCTGGTATTTTTACAAGCTAAATATATCAGGCAGAAATACTTTTTATAGGTTATAAATAATCAATGAATACCACATTTGATCTGAGAAGACGTTCCACAACATGCCACACAAATCTAAGAACACACATTTAATAATTGATCAGAATAGAAGATTAGATGGAAACATGTGAAGTACTTTGGAAATGTTGCTTAAATTTACTAAGAAAGGAAGTTTTGAAGAACATGACACACAAAATCTCTGTGCTTCCTCAGTGGGAACCCTGACACAGGTAATTTTAGGGCTGGTCTCACTGGTATGACAGCAACATCACAAACTGAAAGCTGTAACAGAAACAATGGGAAATCACAGTTGTTACACCACAGGAGGTAGAGTGCCTTAGTTAGGTTTTATTATTTTTACCTGTTCTTTCCCAACAGAAGGACTCTCAGGGATCTCAAAGTTGAAACCCCACTTATCTCTTCAATCTGATTATCATATAAATCTAAGAAAACAAGATGGTGAAGATTAGAAATATTTTGGATACGAGTTATGAAGTTATGCTGGAAATTCAAGAGACGAAGGTGATCTTCCCCATCAATAATTGGGCACACTGTCAGTTTTTGCCTGGAAGAAAAAAGAAAAAACCAGAACACACAAGTAAGTAACAAATCAATAACCCACCTTCTGCTCACCTATTCTGACTAAACAGAGAAAAGTATATTATCTTGGTATTAAATACTGTAGATAAAGCAGAAAATTCTACCTATTTAAAAATTCGCCTGAAAGCATATCAAAAATACTTCCAAAATTTTCTGAACACCTCTCCTCTCAGAGATTTGCTTGTTACATGGAAACTACACGGAAGTTTTGTGTTGTGACTAGACTAAAATTCCAGCAGATGCAGCCTCACACTCTGTCAAGTTTTTCTTCAACTATCACATGAACAACTTGTTCGGATCAGAAATCTGCCTGCCTTAGATGACTACTGCATGGATATATTCATCACAAGGACACTCACAGAGAATTTCTCCATGGGACACGGTTCCTCTCCCAAAAACACACACACACAAAACCCAACAAGCCAAGCCCACCACTGACTGCAGCCATTAGTGGGGCACTGGTCACTCTGGTCACTCGAGGCCAGGGGCCTGAGGCTCTGTCACCTTCTCACCTCTCCAGGGTAAGTCTGTCTGAGTTCAGTATTTTCTCTTCAGCAGTACGCTGCAGGACAGGAAATGTTATTGATGAACTGCTCCCGAAATTGGTGTTATCTATTGGAAAATCATACAGAGAATACCTGAACTACAGGTGATAAAAGCAAAATTTTCTTTCTTATATAAAATAAAGCATGAAAGTGCTTTTTGCCACCATTCAGTACTATGATTTGTCAATTTTCTGTCCTGATATTATTTGTTCATGACTATATCCCTCTAAATCCTCTTTCCAAAGTACATCAATTTCTTTACTTTGAAATTTTTTTCAACAATTTGTTGTAAGCAAATATTTTGCAAATGCCTTTATTTTGATTAGAATTACCCAATATTTTAACATAAGATTGTAAAATTGTTTCACAGTTTCAGTATCTGAACTTAAAGAAGATATTACCCAACTTAAGATAAATTTAAAGACACAGATCAAATAGATGTTGATAGAACTAGAAAATAAAGCACCAAAATATTGAAACCCTCCCACTGAACCACAAATAAATGCAAAGTCTTTCAAAGGTAAGTGCACACAATACCTAGTGATCATTGGTATTTCACTCCATTATCAAGAAACAGGCATCCCTTGAAAACATATTAAAAAAGCTATTCATTGTTATGCATTTCATTAATATGAGATGAAAAAAGGGAGGATGTCTAAAAATACCTGCAAAATTAATCAACAAATGTGTTCTGTGAGCTTTGGCTTATTTGGAAAACGATCCTCTGAAAAATACTGGTCAAAAATAGATCATTGTGCATGCACACTGCCGCAAAATATAGGCTTGGCTTCTGTGTGCTTCTCCTTTTTTTCCTCTTCCTACAAATAAATCAAATCTGTTACCAGGAAAAATACCAATTCTTTAATAAAACAGACAACTGTTTTACTACTGTAGCAATGAGTCCATTGTTGTCTGGAATATACTATTAGGCATCTGCTTGAATAAAACAATTTGTTGGTCAATTCAGAATCTTTTCAGTGCTACTCTTGAATTTTATCAGTAGCTACTCTAACAACATTCTCTATGCATCCTTCAAAATCACTGATAAAAAACCAAAAACCATTAAAATAAATTAACATTGTTGCATAAATCTTACTTCAGTTGTGCCACAGGTTTTTAAACCAATAAACATAAGGGCAGAAACTTAAAAATCAGTCTGAAGTACAACAGGATGGCAGTAAAGTGACTTTTTTTCCTACTGTCATCCTCCTAAAGACGTGTAAAAGATCCCTATTGCTGCTCATTTGTTATAAAAAGCATTCATTTAAATGCCTGTATTATAGTCATGAAAAATATTTCCAGCAGTTTCCTGAAAATGGTCTACTGACCTCTCTTAACACCCAAAGGGAGCACTAGGAAACACCTGTGGTAAGGCACCCACTGAAAGAGAGAGACACTAATGAGAAGTTTCCACTGTTACCTGAAGCAGGTGAACTAAAGATGTGGCTATTTTGTCAGGCTCTGGATTTTGTAGGAGTGTGAATAGAAGTCTCCCCTTGTCCTGATAAAGAACTTGCAGTCTGCTTCAACACCAAACCAGAAAATTCTGTCAGGCTGGATGGTGCTGGGAGATAGATCTGCTGATCACGCACCAAAGGACTTAGTACTCTTTGGAACAAAATCAGACTGCACTTACATTTACTCCATAAGTTGTACAGTATCCCTAAAAGTCAACCCATTCTGAATGGCTGCTGGTCTTCATTTCTGACCAGAATGAATAAAGGAGTTGCCATAATAACTAAATTGATCTTCTACTCACACCAATCAAGGCAAGCAGCAGCAACCTGGCAAGAAATGTTGTTTGAAATCTCTTCTAGTCCTCACCACAGTTAGCAGTGATATCACCAACATCTTGCTTTGCAAAGCCAAGAGCATGCAAGCACAACAGAAAAGAAACCTATCTCTTAATATCACAGTTCTAAATTATAAACAAATTTTGTCTAAACATATTAAAATGTTAAACATCCACTAAAATGTTACTTTAGACAATTGTGTGACTATTGAACAGTAGGGCACTTGATAGGTGGTGGCTTTGTAGGTAGAAGAAAAAAATGCTCTTCCATGAGGGGGAAAAAACAGGATGAAAAAAGCCAGGCAGTAGCACAGTGGGTTCAGGACATGATGCAACAGTAATTACATTGAATTACTGTAGCCAAGTAGGAAACACTGTCACTCTTCCATTTTCTAATCATGATACAATCTTTCTTTACTTTTTTACAAACAAAAGAGATACAAAAGACAAACTAACCCCTACCCAATATTACCTTGTCTTCCTGAGTAGTTTTTTTCCAGATCATGCTGCAGAAGTCTATTGTGAAAAGATGACTGTTCTTTATTTATCCTGAATTCAAACTGCAACACAATATTATAAATAAATGTTAGAGTTTTCATATGCATATAATGTTTTTACACAGACAAATACAACATTAGTACTAACAGCAGTTCTCAGGAATTTCTACAAATGTTTTGAAAAAAAGAGAAGCAATAATTTCTCCAGTAAAAGGTGTATTCATTCTTTTAAGATACTACAACTAAAAAGCTTCACTATTGGAAACCAAAATGAAAATATGGAAGTTACCAGTACATTTATATGCAGTTGACTGAATAAATAAAAAACCAACCCCACCCTGTGAAGAATACTGCAATTACAGGAGAGAGGTACAGTTAGAAGATCAAGAAATCATATATATATATATAAAGCTTATGGCAGGCTACAGTACAACCCCATGTTTTTATTTTATATGTTTTTAATAGGATGAAATAAATCAACAAAAGACTATCAGATATATTAGATATTGTAAGTCAACAGATGAGTACTGAGAAGGCAATTCCTATTTGAAAGCGTACAAATTTGTCTGTATCATACAAACACATTTGTTAATATAACTATCCAAGAAAAGGTAATAATTACTGGTTTGGTTTTTTCCGGTATTGACGAGGTCTGGATGACCAACTGGAGACCACAGTTATTAACCTGCAAATTGGAAGAAAATGAAATTAAATGCTACATTTCTCAGAAATATCCATACAATTGTTGATTGTATTGATATTGCTTATCAATACAATTGCTCTTTAAACAATAAAGCCATTTTCAACACCAAAATCTGCGAAGAAAGAAACTACTTTGCAAAATACTATGAAGAATACATCACAGCTCTAAATAACACCAAATTTTTAGCTTACAAAAATCACACTCGTTTTAATTTTGAAAATACACTGAAAGAGTGACTTCCATGGGGATGCAACTCTCAGTAAGAAGAAAGAAAGCGTTTACATTTAAATACGCCTTGTATTTTCAAAAGGCAAAACATGCTTGTCTTTGAGCCGGATTTACGTGACAAAACCGAAACGTCTCACAGGAGCACTGAGCCAAGAGGCTCATCCATGCAGCTCCCAGCAGAGTACAGAGGATGTCGGGGGAGCTGCCGCCCGCCCGGCACCCCCAGCCCCGGCAGCACCTACCGCTGCGGGCGCGGCCCGCGGGCCCCGGCCGCTGCGGCCTTTGCTGGGCACCATGGCCCGCTGTCCCTCGGCCCCGCACGGCCCCGCGGCCCCTCAGAGCTCCGCGGCCCCGCACCGCCGCCGCCCTCCTGTCGGAAATGGCTCCGCTGTTACCGCGGAGACCGCGGCTTCCGCCCCGCCCGCCGTCTGGGGCGGCGCCGAGGGGCGGGAAACCGTGAGGGGCGCGAAACCCTGAGGGGACGGGGACGGACGGACGGACGGGTGGGACGTACCGACGGATGGATGTGGCGCTCTGTCGTCGTCCTGCTGTGCCCGGTGTCACCCCCACCCCGCTGCCTCATAGTAAAAGGCCGCTATTATGATTGTATTTTTCTGAATTCCACGAGCAAGTGGCTGTGTGTGAAAACCCGTGACAGCGCGAGAAGCTTGATGGCTCCTGTCGCGCCTCAGGAAGTTGCCTTCTGTGGGAACAGACTGGTCACAAAATGTGACAATCACTGAGGTGACAATCAACTTGGGCGAGCTCCTGGTGCTGATGCCTCAGCAGCTCCTGGAGCCCAGGAGCTCCACTGATACGTAGTGGCTGCTTTTAAATACACATATCGAGGGATTAGTGGTTAGAGAAGCAATGGTGTGGCTGTCAGTGCGTGGAAGGGCTGTGAACCGCCTCGTGGTGTCTTCCCCGTCAGAACCATGGAATCATCAAGGTTGGAAGAGACCTTTAAGATCATCAAGTCCAAATGTCAGCCCAGCCAGCATTCGCAACCCCTAAACCAGAAACCACATGATCCAGTGCAGATCCAGATGCTCTTAAACGCCTCCCTGGGCAACCTATTCCTATGCCTGGCCATACAAACAAATAAATATTTCAGGTTTAGCTTCTTGTATTGTCATTTTAGTTTCCATCTGCTGAAAGGCTGACAGAAGAATAATGTAATTAGAGCATATTCTGTGAGAAATGCAAAATACATGTTGTTGGTTTTTTGTTGTTGTTGTGGGGTTTTTTGGTTGGTTTTTTGTTTGGGGTTTTTTTTATGGTATGTAGATGATGCTGTATCAACAATAAATGCACCATAAGAAATCTGTGCAGATTTTGGTTGTGCAGTTGAGGTTCATGGGTTTATGATGTTTACTGGGTACCAGTAAGCCATAGATTTCCTTCTAAGGGACTTGTCTATATTAATACATTTATTTTCAAGTTCAGCTATGTTTATAAATACTGCTTTATCTCTACTGGAAGTTTAGCACTGTTATATTAGAAGGAAAACCAAACAAACAAACCCAAAAAACATTCGTCTGGTAATTTCAATGGAAATCTAATCAATAATATTTGAAATGACCAAACTCAAACCAGCACAATCAGTCTCCATCTGGCCAAAGGCCAGTTCTGTGCTGCGACCACTGGTAGAACAAATAAGCGCCCCTAGTGCACTTTGCTATAAAATCAAGTTCCCTTAACCTTGACAGAGAGATACAACAGATAAACTGAAAGGTCTCTCTCAAACCTGTAGCACAAAATAGTTCTTTGTTCATACTCCTGACCTTGTTCGTGCCCAGGGAGGCAAACAACTTCCATGAACTCAAACAAAATCTGACCCAAAATCCCTGTCCACATTCTTGCCTAGAATGTGTAATTTGTGTTTGTACTTCTCCGTCCACTGAAATAAATAGCAAAGTGATGCCTTACCCAACACATATTACAGAATGTTCCATTAGGAGAGAGCTAGAGATTTGGTTAGAGATGCTTGTAAGCATATTTCATAAACAAAATACTTTATTGCTTAAGGCACATTTAAAAATCTGCCAAAGCCTGAGCCAGGTCATTCTCAGAATGTGTCCATGCCAACAAACCTGACTCATGCAGACTATTTGTCACAGTGATGAGAAGAACTGGCCTTGAGAGCAGTCTCACTTTTTGTCCACCCACATTTTTAAGAAGGAAAAAAGAAGCAATGCAGACATAAACAAGGATGTCACAAATGAAGTTGTGACTTAAGGATCATTTAGAAGCTTGGGTACAGTCAGTATTGATAAAAAGATCTTCCTTGACTGAAGAAGGAATATTTACATGGAAAATTGAAAAGCTTTTGATTCTAATATTTAGCATATGATTATTAATTTCACTTTAGTAGCTGAAACAGTCCACTGAAATATAGTGCAATAGTCTTAAGCTCAAAATAATCACTGCATAAGTCTTTCAGAAAAAGGGCGTCTATTTTAATGAGTTCTTGAGGGGGACTGCTTTTATTCTATGTAAGTGCCATGCAGAACTATAAAGGAGATTCCTCTACAAAACCAACACGTATCCAATCATGTCCTTGTTCACTCGTGTATCTTATTTCCAAATCTCATCCTCGGCATTTAAACCACACTTACCCCGGCGAAACCTTTCTGACTTTCATAAAACGCAACGCTGTAGTCAGGGAGCAGCGGCGCAGCCCCAAGGCTGTACCAGGAGAAGAGAAGCTGAGACGCTGCGTTCCGGTGAGGAGCCCGTTGTTTTCTGATGAAACAAAAGCAGTCTCTGTTCAGCCGTCAAGGAGAAGGACCCATCAGCTTCCCGGCGGGCCCGGGGGCGGCATGGCTGGAGGACGGTCGGACCCTCCCGCTGCCGTGAGGGTGCGCCGGGGGAGTGGAGCTGGGAGCGCCGCCCCAGCGGGAGGGGACAGTGGGGGTCAGGAGGCTCCAGGTGAGCCCCCGGGCAGGGGGCCTGGCGGCGGGGACGCGCTCCGGGCGGGGGGGCGGGGGGCCGGCAGGGGGG
>VXBQ01002032.1:818612-834551 GCA_013400175.1 Phainopepla nitens | reverse complement strand
GGTGGGAGACGCTGGAAACCCTCCAGCAGGGACACTCGGCGGCCGGGAGGGAGCTGCCCGCCGCTCCGATGGCTCCGCCCGGGCTGCGTCCCACCCGCCCCCGACGGGACTGCCGGGCCGGGGCCGGGACTCCCCCACAGCGAGAAGTGCCGGGCTGTGATGCATTTCCAGTTCACTGCGTTGTACGGAAAGATTTTGGGGGTTAGTTGTAGCTGTGTTTTGGAGTTTTGTTTTGGGGTCTGATGTTTTGGTTTTTTCCTCTTTTTGGCTGGGTGGCCTGAAATAGTCTGGATGCTTACCAGAATCTCTTACTCGTAAAACGAACATCCAGGATTTTTGTGCCAGCAAACTGCAGAGAGACAAAGCTCTACTAGTTGTAGTTCATCTTGTGGTTCTACTAAAGCTGCAGGTGGAGTCATAAATTGTCACATAAAGATTTAGTTACAATAGCAAGAAAGCCAGCATTCTGTTTGAACATTGTTTCTAATTGATTTTCTAACTTAATACCTGGCATTGACTCAGAATGAACTGCAATGTATTATTTTTAATTACAGAGGGGTAGTAGAGGAGTGAGAAATTTTCTGTAGCTACCAAAATTGTCAGCTATGGACTACAGGAACAGTTGAACATAGCTAGGCACAGTAAGGTTTTTAAACTGTGTCAGCTTAGTTATTCCACAATCATACCTGACTGCTGTATTTTTATAATTAGGTACAGCAACCTACAGTATTGCATTCCAATTAATGATTTCTTGAAATCGGGATGTTATTTACATTTGTTACCTATGATAATATTACTTGTGAAGAGCTTCTAGCCCTGGCCTAGACTAGAAATAAAAAGTTATTTTTTCAAGCTTTGAAAGACAATTAAGCTACTCTTAAATGTCATGTACTTAATCCTCTGCAGTAGGTGCTGTCTTCAGAAATGTTTGCTGACAGTGTTGATGTATACTCAGTTCTTGTGGAAGTTGCCTTTTTGTAAATGGCCTCTTCCTAATCCAGGAAAGGCCAGAGGTATTGCCATGGAGAGAACTCTGAAGACTCTGCATCACAAGTAGGTAAACGGAGTTTACACATGCTTCTGCCATTTGCATATAACCTTACCTGAGGATTTCCTTTTTGGAAATGCAGCATCTGATAGGGAATTATTTACAACATTTGGAAAATTATTAGGGATGATCTAAAACTGCTGGGAATGAGCCATGTCACTCTCCAGCTGAAGCCTGCAGACAACTTGCCATCAGTAGGCACCCAGTGTTGAATTCATGTTTTTGTTGACAAACGTGACTGCCCTTGAGTGATTGTACTTTTGGAACTTATAAATTAGATTGCCACATAGTGCTTATTAATACAATACTTTATTAATTTAGAGACTCAGCTAAACATTTTCAGAAGGTCAGATGCTATCCAAACAACTTAATATATTGTGAGTCTTGATATTTAAAATTCCAAATCTGCTCTCTCTGTAGATATGTTTAGTTTCTTGTGTGACTAATGGCCAGATGAGTCACCAATTTTAAAAAATTGTTTTTCATTCTGTTTTACAAGCATATCATCAGAAAGCTCTGAATAAAAAAATAAAGTTGTGAATAATTACTAGGGTTTGGTTCTTTGTCAATGTTCACTTTTGTAATACAGTTGATACCCTAGAGGTGCTACTAGTTGGTCATTATCACAAATTAATACAGAGCTAGTTACAAATTTCTGCATTTATTGTAGGTGCTATTTCCATACAGCGTTTAGTGAGGGCTATTGTAAGAGCCTGTAAGATTTTGTAAAAGCTGACTTATCTGCCAAACATAGAGACAGCGTATAGGTCAAACTGTGATCAGTATCTGAGAGGTGAAATGAGGCCTGTTTCACCCTGATTCAGTGTGTTAACACTGTAGGTAGGGATGGTGCTGATCTCTGCAAACATGCAATTAATTTTTGTTGTTTTCCAAAGCACACCACCCCTTTTTGTCTCTAAACAAACACCTGCAAATATCTGTGCTAATTAATCCCTAAAACAAATGTAAGCCCGATCTTGAACTAAAGGCAAGCTTTTCCTAGCAGAGTGGATTTGTAAAAAGGCTGAAATGTTCCAAGGTTCTTGTACCCAGACTAATTCTGAATGGGTAGTAAATGAAGTAGTGGGAAGGCATTATCATGAATGGAAAATAAACATCATTGGTTTTTGCTCCCTTCTGAAACTAGCACCCACAGCTGGACAGTAGATATTTTTTACCATCCTAATCATAACTTCAGCAATTATTCTCCACTTCTGGCTTTGCCAGATAACATAAATTCTTTGTCTTGCTCTCTCATTCTTGTCATTCCTTTGAACCGTACCCTACTAAAGGCTAGAGAGATTCTTAACAGGGAGATTTCCAGGATTGTGCAAGTGAGTATCCACATACATCTGATGTGTTGCCCTGTCAGCAGAACCATAACAACTAAATGTACTGTAAGCTTCAAAAAGCCATGTCCCAGAGAACTGCTGTAAGTCGTCCCAGCAGCAGGCACAGTTCCTGTGCCTAACCCCTCCCTGCAGCACTGCGGCCACCGCCTCCGTCCGTCACCCCGGGACACAGCTGTCCAGGCCAGGGGATCCAGCACCAGCATCCTCCCTGTGAGCCACATCGGCCTCACAGCACTCCAGTGTCATGCCTGCTCCTTTTCCTAAGGATTTCAAAGCCTGCAAAAGCCACTTGAGATAATTTTGGAGAAATGCATGGCTCCTTCTTTTCACTGCTAACGTACCTGGGAGACCAAACTAATACATGATTTATGGAGTACTTAGTGGATGATTTTATTTTTTTAACAGCAACTTTCATGATGAAACCACAGCAAAACTAGATCACTAACAGCTTGAAAAAATGACTCTGACTTAAGATAGACCTCTCTATTATAGTCACCTGTAAATGGAAATTTCTATTTCAGCAGCAAATATGTTGCTGTAACTGCATGTGGCAAGATGTTGATCTTGAATCCATGGCTGCAGTATTTTTTGAGGAATAGGATGCTCAACAGTGCTCCATTTGCCCAGGTACCCAGACAATATGATGGGAGGTAAAGAGAAGAAATGAGAATGACTTCTTAGGAACCTGCATGTGTGCATATAAACCTGTCCCTGAGGTATATGAGCTGGCAGGTTTAGACCTTGTGGTAAACTGCTGCTTATGTTACTTTGTCACTCTGGAAGTGACCTTTAAAACATGCAACATTCCTGTCAGTCCTTCTTACTCCCTGGATATCAGCTCCTGCATTCATGCAGTGAAGAGGCTTAAGAAATCATGAATACATCAAGTTGGAATATTCATTCTCTGTTGTGTGACAATACTCACCAAGCACATAAAAGTCAGGCCTATTTTAATAGTTTCATACTGAAAAATATAACACTGTCACTGGAGGAACTTTGTATAGTACCAAGTGCCAGTGCACCTTCATTTCATGTTTTGGTGGAGGATTTGAGTTGGCAGTACTTTCAAGCCATTAGTGTAGATGTCTCATTGTTCTGAGCTGAGATCAGCTTTTTTGGAATGAGCTCAGGAACTTGACTGCTTATGCTGACTGGAAAGCTTCATCTTCTGAGCTAGCCTGCTGGCTCAGCTGGGTGGGTGATACCTGTCCAGTGCCCACTAAAGTCAGTTGGAACCAGCATAATGGTTAGGCCCTTTGATTTTGAAAGGCTATTTGAATCCACTAACAGAAGATGAAGATCTGTTGATAAAATGATTTAACTGTTTTCCAGTGGTGGGGAAAATGATGATGACTCTGACCAGAACTGGAAACCACCAGAAAATGACCTGATCCAGAAGTTAATAGCACAGATTGAATATTATTTCTCAGATGAGAACCTTGAGAAAGATGCCTTCCTTCTGAAGCATGTGAGAAGAAATAAGATGGGCTATGTCAGTGTTAAACTTCTCACTTCATTTAAGAAGGTAAGCTAACTTTTTAAGACTTGAAGAGTCTCATGCAAGCCTAATGAATCTAAAAACAGTAGAAGAGATTAAAGTAACATTTTATACAGGCAACTTTATAGTCTTTCTCTTTATCTGCCTGGTTTTACTATGATGGTTAGGTTGTACTCATGCAGAAGTTTAACTGCTGAACTTGTTGATGATTGGCTAGGGAAATAATTGGCTTAAAAGCCTGTATGCTTTTAAAACTATCATTCTTGGAGACAGGAGGACACTAGATAAAATTAATTTCCATGGCAACTACTCATGAACATCTGGGTAGTCCTAGTAAAGTTATGTTCCTGTCTCTGAGAATGGACAGTGAATCTGACTTTTGGACAGAGACCCAAAAATTAAGAGTAGTATAAAGTATCTGGTAACCAAAGTCCCTTAAACTTGAAGTGGGTTTTATTCTTTTTTCTTTTCCTCTCTACATTAGAAAGACCTATGTAAATCTGTACGTAAGTGATTTCTAGAATTACACTAGAAACACTTTGTCAAGATTCTAAATCTCATAGTTTTGCAGAATTATTCAGTCTAGAAGTTAAGGCACTCTCAATTTCTTCAGATCACTTCAAACAGTTTATATTGATAATAGATAAATTCTTTATAAACATTTAATGAAGATGCAAAAGTTTGGGATGTTTTTTAGACTGAGGGTTTTGAGGGAGGAAAGATCAGTTCAATACAATGAAGACCTAAACTTAAACAAAACCTCTTGTTTGGCAAATGTAACCTCCCTAGACCATGCATTTTGACCAAGGTTCAGGCTTACACGTGGAATGACCAAGCACTACTTGAGCAGGCTTTCAGATATAGCAGCGATTTCCAGTTTGAGCTTTAATGCCAGTTCCTGTTTTCATTAGATTCAAGAGGACATGAGCTTTACAGGAGCTCACTGATGCCCATTATAGCATGAAAACTGTTTACTTTCTCACTTAATATGCTACATGAAACTTAAATCCAGGGCTCTGTTTATAGACCGAAGCCTGAATCTGCCTTAAAATTCAGTGATCAGTTTGACCGGGTCTGTTCAGTTGTGGTGCTTAACCTGTGTCTGTCCCAAAGGTGAAACACCTTACCCGTGACTGGAGAACCACAGCCTATGCACTGAAATACTCGAACAATCTGGAGCTCAATGATGATAACAAAAAGGTTCGAAGAAATACTCCAGTTCCAGTGTTTCCGAGTGAAAATGTCCCTACCAGGATGCTACTGGTTTATGACATCCACATGATTTCTGAGCTGCAGGCCCTTAACAAAGAAGAAAACGGATGCATGCAAGAAAGAGTAATGGAGCATCTCCTCAAAGCCTTTGTAACTTTTGGTGTAATTTCATCAGTTCGTATTCTCAAGCCTGGCAGGGATCTCCCACCTGATATCAGGAGGGTCAGCAATCGGTACACCCAGCTGGGAACCCAGCAATGTGCAATTATAGAATTTGAAGAAGTAGAAGCCGCCGTACGTGCTCATGATTTCATGTGTGCTGAGAACAAAGAGACTGGCATGAAAGTTGTCCTAATAGGCATGAAACCACCAAAGAAAAAAGTTACCAAAGACAAGAACCGTGATGAAGATACCAGCAAGAGCCTTAAGAAGACTCGATCTCTTAACAAGCGAGTTGAGGAACTTCAGTTTGCTGGTGATGAATCTTCAGCAAACAGCTCTTCTGACCCAGAGAGCAATCCTACGTCACCCCTGTCAGGACGCAAACATACCGCAACAAATAACACCAGTAGCTTGAGCCCTGTCATCCACTCAAACAACCATCTGAGTCCTAACATGTCACCCAGATCAAGTCCTTGGAACAGTCCATCTTCACTAAGAAAAGCAACCAAAAAATCTCCGCTGGCTGAAGACAGCAAGCTTAACCCGAGCACTAGTCCTGAAATTCCAAGGAAATACACTGATTATTCCTCAGATAGCAGCATCACTCCTTCTGGGAGCCCCTGGGTGCAGAGAAGAAAAGCCCAAACTCTGACACAAGAGAAAAGTCCTGTCAGCAGTCCCATGTTGGTTCGGAAAATACAAAATGCAGACGGTCTCCCTGTAGGGGTGCTGCGGCTGCCTAAAGGTCCTGATGGCACCAAAGGATTCCACAATGGCTGTGAAAGAAGGAAGGCGATGAAGGGTGAATAGACTACTCTTTAAAAACAGTTTCACAAATCAGCCAACTGCTGGTGACAAAGCCTGGTGAAAAACTGTCACTTGAGTGACTCAGTTAAGTCAGTATTTAATTTTAAAAGCTTTTGTATTTATATAGAGACTTTATCATTTGTATATTTGTATATTTTCTTCACAGAACAGATGAGGCTGGAAGACATCTCTGGAAATTGCCAGGTCCACCTCCTTTGCTGAAGCTAAAAAACTGACAGGTTTTAGTATCTGCAAGGACAGACTGCCCAGCCTGTCTGGGTGATTTGTTCCCATGTTCAATCACCCACACAGAACCAGTCTGTGCCCCTTTTCCTGTTACTGGCTATTGCTGAGAAGTGCCTGGCTCCATCTTCTTTACTTCTTCTCATCAGATATTTAAAAACCTTGATGAGATCCTCCCCCAGAGTCCTCTCCACTCCAATCTAACCAGTGCCCACTCTCTAGGCCTCACAGGAGGGATGTGCCAGCCTTTTAATCAGCTGAATCACTTAGCTAATGCAGGGCCCTTACCTGCATCCATTCTTTTTAATGTATTACTTTGAAACACCTAAATATTCAAGAAGGCATATAAATCATTGATGTAAATACATTATTTGCCAAGCTAGGATCCTGAGGAGCAGTGTGTATTTACAGTTTGGTGGTTGTATTATGAAAAGCTATGGAATGTTACTGGTCTCATCATAAGGAGCTGAGGTTTTGAAGATTTCTTGTGTTTGTCTCAGAAGGAACTGAGAAACCAATGCCACTGTGGGCAGTTGTTCTCACATACATCACCAAAGCAGTATTGTTCAATAGGACCAGTGGGTATTTTCATGAGTAAAGACTCTGAGCCCTGGAGACTGCTCTGCAAGTGTTCTCTTGTATAATCAGATTGAAATAAAAGTATTAAGTCCAGATCTATCTTGTTTACTTTAAAAATAAGTTGAACTGCACATGAATAGCTAACTTAAACCTCATCTTATACCACATGAAATTCTAGTAGCAGTTACTTAAAATTTCCACTGCATTCAGGGAAAAAAATCTTCTCTGCCCCATTACTGATGGTTAATTCTGTGGTGATGCTTCACTCTGTGTGTCACAGTCATTTTTATACAATTTTAAAAACTAAACAGTGGTTATGTCACTGCTAACTCAGAATTTGACAAGCAGGCTCAGCAAGAAGTGCTTAAATTAAAATTAACTATAATGCTACATGAAGTCAAAGAAGGAAACTGGAGTTTTACTTACAAAAGTTAAACTCTGGAAAACTAGCCCAGGGACAGTAAGAGCATTTCAAGTTGCAATGGTCAGCTTGGGAACCGTGCACAACAAAGGTCTCATCAAATGGTGATTCTTCACTCCAAAAGTCCACATCCTGTCCAACTTCCTAAGTGTTCAGTGTACATTTCTGCTGTGTAAATAACTGCAGTAACACACAGTTAGACTCCTACATACAGAAATCCCAGTTCTTCAGCTACCCACGTATATTCCTGGCTCTTTTACTGCACATAAATGGAATCCTCCAGATGACCGCCCAACTCCCATTACACAGACTGCAGCAGGTGCACATTCACAGACTTTGTGAGCTCTCAGCACCAGAACACACAGGCAGGTGCTTGGGGAGGGCAGAGTGAACCCTGTGGCTGCCCAGGGCAGGGAGAGCCAGAGGCTGCCAGAGCAGCAGGGGAGAGGCTGGCAGGCAGCACAGTTGCTCCAGGGATTCCTCCCACAAAATCCTGCTTCTCTTCTGTAGAGCTCAAACACACACATGCACACCTTCAAGTGGTGGTTTCAAAAACATGGACCTTGAGGCTGTTTTTATTGCTTTTTTTACACAAAAACCCAGCAATTCTAAAAAGCATTTTAAGAATGCAACCACTTTGCCAAGTAGCTCAGTTATTGAATATATTCAAGACTGTTAATTGCCTACACACCACCAGTGCCCAGGGCACCAGCAGAGACCCCCATGTGCTGCTCAATCCACAGCAGCTTCAGTGATACATGTACAGCAATAAAACCAGATACAATATTAATTCCTTAGGATAAATAATTTCGTTCTCCCTGAGTTAGTTTCTGTCTTCACATTCAATCAACAGCTCAAAACAATACAAAACCCCAAAAATACACATCACACATTCAAACTGCTTGGCTGCCAACAGAGATGTTTTAAACATCAATAGCTCAGCCTTCATTTTGTTCCAGCTCTCAAATGCTTATATTATGATGATATATTTGAACTAAGTATTTTTTAAAATGTCATATCAGCTCAAGAGAAACAAGGTGACAACACATGTGGCATTTTAGTCACTGGTTGAGAGCCCTTCCCACCTACTAAAAGAACATGTACTTCTGTCCCCAGTAACAAGGGATGCATTCCAGTTGCCCTTATTTTGCACAGGCAGTTTATGGCTGGGTTTAAAACTCTGAGGTCTGAAAAAAGCTGGGGAGTTCGGTAAAAAAGCTTATTAATTCAGCTAATATACTCGAGCTGTTTTGGACAACAGTTCGATTAATCGAACAGAGATGGCTTCAGCTTACACCATTGTTCCCTTAGCTTGGATTTTACTGCATCTGAAGCAAAAATATAGTTGATTGATTCATAGGAAAGATCCCACATCTGTGATCGAGTCAGATTAAATGTTCTTGCAACCAGCTCATATTCTTGAGATAGGTCAGTTGCAAAGACACCTTTATCATCAGTCTGGAGTAAAATTGAAAGGAAAGAAATAAAAAAGTTTAAATTAGTTCCTCTACATCAAAAAGGTTTTTTTCTATACATACAAACCAGTTTTATCTTGCTGTCTCATGTTTTATTCCACTGTTCTTTCATCTGTGCATAGTTATTTCATTCCTTATTTGCCCTATTTTCACTAAAAATGAATAAATTATTCAAACACATAAGAAAACTTCTTAAAATGATGGCACAATTTATCAAGAAAATAGGATTTCCTACTGAATTACTAGAAAGATGGCTATCAAATGGTGCATATATTCAAGACATGTCAGTATGTGCAGGTCTCCTTATTCCTCTTTTCCCCTTCCCCAGACAAGCACAGTGTTATAAAATACACACACACACACACACACACACACTTGGACAATGCAATGGATTACAGGGGTTAAACTGACAGGATAACAGTAAAACCCTGCCAATGGCAGCACAAGTACCTGGCACCTTCAATGATTAAAGACCTTTATGAGATATCAAGAGAATGCAGGAGCTCTCACCCAACACAATGAACACCCAGGCAAGCACAGGTGCATATGCAAGCACTGGAGCCATGGGCTTTAAGAGAAATCTGTCATTGTGCAAAGAGCTATGAAGTTCACTGCTTGTATAGCTGATCATCTCATCCCGTAGAAAAAAGGCCTGGCTTTACAATAGAACCAAGACAAATACTAGCAATTCCCATTTGAATTAAAAGTACTTCTCAAACAGAACTTTATGATTTCCTAGAAGCAAATTATTTGCAACAAGGTCAGAAATTTTAAGTCAGTTCTGATCCATAAACAGAAAGACTTCTCCAGCTTCACATGTTTAGCCCTTTGCCTAAATACATGATTAAAAATCAAAAAACTTACACAAAGCACTGCAGGATGGCCCATGCTGTACCAGTATCCAAAATGATGTTTGTCACAGGAAGGCACTGTCTGAGATTTTATGTTCGATGTCATGCAAAATTCTAAGGGAAAAACAGAAAAAAAATGAGGACATATATCCAAACAAGAGACATGTTAATTGACTTAGAAAGACCCTGAATAAAAATTAAAATCAGCTACTGTTATTTCCTTGATTTTCTATGCTTCTTTGGTAATTTCTTTTGAAAAAAGTTTGCTAATCAATTTCTTTGGGGAATAAAATTTAGGAAGCTTGCAAGCCAGGTACAGAACCACCACACACTCTTGTTGAGTAATGACAAATTATGATTTGTCTTTGCTTCCATCTGAGACATCAGTTGTTGTCTGTTACCACAAAGGTGCCAAAAACCCCACAAGTGTCATGAGTGTACCTTTCCGGGCAAGTCTCATTGCCATGTTTGTCCAAGTCACCTCTGGTCAGAGACAAACTGTCACTAGATCAGCAGCACATATCCTGTTCTAATTTCCAGAGATCAAGTCAAAGTGAATATTTTTTTCCTTACCAATAGGTATATGATTCTGCTGAACCAGTGACACAATCTCTTCAGAACCTGCTGCTGTGGAGTTGAGAAATGTTCCATGTCCAATTCTGTCAGGAGGCAGGCCCAGGAGAATCTTGGTCTCCTCTTCTTGATTTGGAATCTAGAGAGGATATATTTCACATTCTGTCAAGGCAGCATAAAACAGCACATTATATAATTACAATGGAATTTCAGTTCTACTTTCATGGCATCTCTTATCCAAAAGAAAGTGTTAGTGAAATAGAAAAAAGTATAAATATGCTAATGACTTCATATGTCCTGAAAAAATAACTATCTTCAGTATTTATTTGACTTCTTGGAGCCAATTCCAGCCACCATTTGAGCAGAAGCCGAAATCTTTCTACTGATACCAGTGGAACTAACAGAGCTCACTGCTCATGAAACTGTGTGGATTTCACTACACATGATTTCTGATATAATACCAGAAAGAAAGCAGTGGATCTCTTAGAGAACTCCTAATTTCAATTTCACACCTAAACCCACAATAGATATAGTACAGGAAGCAATAATCTGGCTGTTCAGATTTAGAGCAAAAGGTTGAGGATTTCTCCTTGTTTTCTTGTCTCTTGTCAAATCCTCACACCATTATGATCTTGGCCTGAGAAGTTCAAAATGCACAGAAGGTAATTTCAGTTTCATTGAGATTTTCACAAAATGACGATTACAGAGAAGCACCAAAATAAAAAAAACCTTTTACCTCAGAAAGATGCAGTGCCAGCTTTAGACCTGCTTTTTTTGCTTCTGAGAGCGGTTCCAAAAAATCTTGACCATGTCCTGCCTGGAAAACAGGAACACGTCACTATTCTACAGCTTATTTGACAAAATCCCTGTCATTACCATAATTAAGAAGTCTAGCAATATCCAAACACTACATTCAAATACAGTTACATGTAATTATTCCACTTTTCCCATTACTTCACTTTGGAGTGTAGCAAGTCAAACAACCCTCTGCCATATGGATCAGACCAATGGATCAAACAGCTCAGATGATGCCGAAGACTTACAAGCCAATTGTCTTGATTTTGATACCTTCTACACAGTTAACACCTAGAGCTATTTCACTTCAGCTTGACAGCTGTCCTCCAATATTTTTAATTTCTTAATACAAAATGAGCATTTGGTGCAGCTAAACAAAATTTGAACTATTGACAACTTGCCTCTACCCAGTTAATCTGACTGGGACAACTCAGGTACAGACACTTCCCAGATAAACACTGCTTTTCAATGGCTCTTTTCTCAGTCACATACTAATCTAAGGAATCTTTGTTAGAGTATCTGCCCCTTACAGCAACGGGGATTAACCCAGTATCAATCCATTCCAGCTAGGCACAAAAATTGGACAAAAACCTATGAGAAAAAACTATGGTTAGAATTATCTGCTCTTACACAACATTATACATTTATCTTCAAGAACAGACTAAAATAAACCAAAAACTTACAGTGGGATCACCACTGAGGTCAAGTCCTACTACAATCCCATCACTGGAAAGCAGGAACTCTTCAGCAAGTTTAACAGTCTGCTTAGCAACTGCTGGGCCATCTCTTCTGTTTATTGCTATTAACAGCCTGGGACAGAAATGTATTAAGTTATTAAATTAAATTATTATTAAATTATATACAAGTTGTAATATCAGGAACTCAACAGATGTGACACCAACAAAAAATGGCACTTCATATCCTTCATGGGTGAGTATAAAGAGTATTTGTATGGGAAACTATTCTAGGAATGAAGGTACCAAAGTGCAGAGGGACACAAACAGATAAATAAGTTGGCCCGGGACATGTAATACCACACATGAAGGATGAAAATTCTTCAGCTTTCACAAATAAATCTAGTAAGGGTTGCTACTGAGACTATAAAAGACAGGAGAGCAAAACTATGTCCAAACAACCACTGACACCTTCTGAAACTTCTCTACGGTTCAGGACCAGCTCTTCTTCATCCAGCAGGATGTTTGTACAGATAATCAAACAAAATCTTTGCAATGAAGCTAAGCTGTGAAAAAGGAGCCAGTTCAATGAAAACCACTTCTTTTCCTGAAAATGTTGCAAAGAATGGACAGTCTTAGAGATGAGAGGTGTTACCCAGTTTTTTTCTTTAGTAGTAAAAAAGAAGATAATAAGTCAGGTTTCCATATGAATTACCTGCTTCAACTCCATGTAATCTGGTTTAAAACCGATTTTCTTTCCTATACTGATGGCTTGCATACCTCTCTGCAAACATGACCAAGCATCAGACTACATAAAACCTTGAAACAGAGATATTCCACATGCTTTACTTACCTTACATCTATATCCAAGCCTTCTTCTTGACATTGCTTTATACCCTCAATTACAGTTTCAACATACATCCTTTTGGTCATACCTGCAAACACATGCACACGTTTGGAACAAAGATATTTTAAATTATTTTTATTATATTTCAGACCCAGCTTTCTAGCCTCCTAAGTTCCATGTTGCACCTTTGATTTTAGACCATATAGTCTTCTAACCCATGTAATTCTAACTCTATCTGTAAATATAGCTTTACTGTGAAGCACACATTTGAACTAAACCTCCTCCTAAGCATGAGGAAAAATTAAAATGACTTTGTGTGAACCAGAAAATCACAATAGGACTTCTATTATGTGTTTCTACTAAATCACACCTAGAAGAAAAGAACAAAAAAACAAAAGTAAAATATATCAGCTATTAAAAATATTAGCAGACTCAGATGCCATACTCAAGTGAAAAACTCAATATCGTGGGGCATAGAGTTATGACAAACACATTTTTGTCCTAAAAAATCTAATAGGAAAGTGACATGCTTTTACATGGTTAAATCTAAGCCTTCATATTTAAAGTATATTTTTACTGAGCCAACTAAATTTGACTTTACTTGTTAAAATAGTCTTTAACTAAGTTTTATAGTGCAAGAAGATCACAAATTCAAAACCAGAACAGACTGTACCTGTGGAATTTTCTTCCCTTGGAGTGCTTCTCAATTCCAGATACTTGACACCATCATCAGCAAATTCTTTAATTATATCTTTAGTTATCTGATTAAGTAAAAAGTGTATTCAACATCAAAAAAGTGATACTTATAATTAGTTATATTTTCCTTTACAACTAAAAGACCCAGCTTTTTTTTTTGTGAAAACCTTGCAATGTTTTCAGGCCCAATGTGTTTTTAGTGGTCCCCATGTCTGTGGAAATACTATCACACAGAAGGCACCTTTGATTCTGTCAGGGCTAGTGAAGAGAGTTCAAATGTTTTACAAGAACTATTCTGACCTTCAATTGAAAGGGACCATTGTTGATACTGTTACTTGGAACCCAATGCTCTTAATCCAACTGATTGTGACTGAGTGTATTGCTTGCTTGTTTTAAGTGAACTTTTAATTAATTTACCAGTAAAATATCTTCAGTCCTTGTGGTAACCTGATAGATGATCTGAAACATCTGAAAACATCTAAAATAAAATTTAAAAGATTAATTGGAAAGACATCGAATGAGTATTTTGGAAAAAAAAAAAAATCTACATTTTAAAAACACCGGCCCACTGCAGTCAACTAACCAGATTGTAGCTTGAAATACAAAGAACCACTTGAATGGCACTTTCTGATTTCAGATATTAACAAAGCATTTGCAACAGAAGATGTTACTATCACAAAGCTTTTTGAAGGAAAAGGAAAACATGAAGTTTCAAAAAAAGGAAACTATGTGAGTCAATTTTCTCTGAAAAGTGCATGATCTAAGTGAAAAATTTTAATTCTTTAAAGAAGGAATTAATCAACAAGAGCTTTCCTGTTAGCTGGCAAGCACCTAAGAAATTATTCAGTAGATACAAACATCAACAAAGCTATGAGATTATGCTGTAAAACTTAAAGACATATGTTCTGCATTTAGTGTGTAAGCTCACACATTTCTGGTTTTAACTTAATTAAAAAACCTTCGGTAAATGTTCATCACACACATGCATATACTCACTCATCTAAGGTTCTTTTCTTCCCTTTGTCAATCACAGTAATTCCATTCTGGATCTGAAGGTTTGGCTTCTGGGCCATGAGTTTCTTCATAGTAGCAGAACTGATACAGCCATTCAAATGAGCATGGAGCTCCTACAGAAATAAAAATCCTATGGACTTATGAAAAGGATGGCTTCTGCACCCTGTTAGTACTATTGTTCTCGTATCCTACATCAGTGCTTCACTCTGAGGTTGGAAATAACAGTTATCTGCATTTGGTTAATAATAACTTCCTTAGGTTTTTGCAAGCAACTGAGAGCTGCCCTATTTCTTTCCTCGCACTTGCTGGCTGCTGTTGGCACTTGTGGGAGCACAGCAAAGAGCTCTCCAGACAATTCTTGGGGTGGTGTGATCCAAGGTGAGGAGGAAGCCAACAGCCACCTCAGGATTACAAAAAGTACAGTAAGGATTCAAGAACTCTCCCCATCAACTGCAAGTTAAATGTACATGTCCATCAAGCAAAAACAGCAAGAGGTGTCTATACACTTTTGTTCATACTCCGAAGCTTAACTCGCACCAGAAAGGAGATCAGACTCTGCCATGAACAGCAACCACAGTAACTGCACTCCTTTGCCTGTCTTCCTATTGACATTCTGACCTTGGGCTCCAAACCTGTGATCCTCAGCTCCATTCCTCACTTCACCTCTGCTCCTTCTTATCCCCTGGCTCCTGACTTACTGAACAGCGCCCTCCCAACTCATTCAAAGTGTATCTACAAAGCATCTACTTTGTTACCTACCTATTGTCTCCCTGTACACATCCACTGTCAATAGGAAAAGAAAAATTCAATAAATACTTCTCTTCAAGCTTTTCATTGGAAAACATGTTGAAACTGTAACTCCAACTAGGCACCAGGAGCTGTGGCTGCTTACAGCTTCTGGTGACTGAGCCAGATATACAGTGCTACAACCATCTTATATTTTTCACAAGCTTACAATTACCTTACAGAATTCTGTCAGATGTTAAACATACACCCTGAAAAGCAACTTAGTGAAAAAGAACACTGGAATGCAAGGATGGTGTGGTCTGAAGTGGGTTTGCTGGTGCCCCTGTCCACTGCCTGTACAAGCTCTGTGCTGGAGTACGTGCCCTCGGGGTTTGGTGAGTGCGGCACACGAACCCCGATAAATCTGCACGCACCCCTACTGAAGGCTTGCACTGATATGCCAGAAGTAAGGCACACCCTTGGGACATGGAGAAAAAGCGTTATCTGAGCCAGACTTCTTGGCTAGACTGAGGGGAAATAGGACAAATAGAGAAAATTAAGATCACCCTCAGCTGATTTAACTGCAATTAGATTAGTCACTAAGGTCTGTAGACAAACCAGACAGGCAAACATCCGAGTGTATCTTGCGGATGGAGAAAGCCGACAGAAAACGCGCGTTTGGGAAGAACTCCGAGACAGCAGCAGCGTCTGTCGCTCTGTCTGCAGCCCTCGCCCNNNNGGCCCCCGGCACCGGCACCGCGGCCGCCGCTCCGCCCGCCCCGCCCCGCGCCGCTGCAGCGGCACCGAGCCGAGGCCGCGACAAACACCGTCAGTATGAACGCCAGGAAAGCTTCAAGGCGCAGTTTATTCAAGTGATAGCAGTTCCAGCCCGACGGCACCGCAGCGCTACAGCAGCGGCCGCTCCAGCCCCGAGCGAGAGGCGCACGACCGGGCATTTACCGCGAC
>VXBQ01002032.1:764796-817967 GCA_013400175.1 Phainopepla nitens | reverse complement strand
CATTTACCGCGACTACGCAAAGTTGTTGTCCTGTAATGGCACTAGTCCGCTACATTATCGCGTCACAAAGTCCTAGAGTGGATAAACTCATCGATTATATTGCTAACCCTTTTTAAAAGTAATTTGGCAAGCTTGCTAGCACAAGACTAGGAACTGTAACTTTCACTGATATGCAGGTCAAACCGAACCGAAACAAAGTTATTCTGGAACAATGAAAAAATCTATTTCAATTATTTCATATTTAGCCTTTAGTGTTACTGCAGTCTAATTCTAAAACCCCCACAATTTAAAGTTGAGTCTGTAAGCAGATATTAGCTCTGGCTATGTCCCAAACCAAGAAGTTAATGTAATTAAAATCATAAAACATGGTGATTCACATACTACCCACATAATTCAAGCAAATAAATTATCCTCCCAAAATACAAAAGAAAATATTGACATAATTCGGGAAGTTAGCTTTAGAGTTAAATTCAAACATAGAAATATGAAGTAAACAATTCAAGTTAGTTTGCAGCTCTTTCGGGCCTTGACAAATCATCCCAGCTCAAGCACAGAGGAAAATTTTGTTAGCCGCTCAACTTTTTTTCACAGAAAAATACCATGTCCATAGAAGAAATGAAATTAATTTCAACTTACTCAGTGATCCACTCTTTTATTTGACCTTACTTAAAGGCAAACCAAGTACAGATACTGTACATTAAAATGTATGCACATAGAACAAACAGCTGTTCTTCATTCTACCTTAAAGGCTCAAACCTCCACACTCGTTTATTTAGAGCCCTTTTCAGGGAATGACTCCTCTCGGAAACACGATGCACCCACATTTAAATATAGAGAGATCCATCTGCAGGTCCCACATAGCCAACACCTATCAGCAGCACATCAATTAGTGTCCATATTCCAAGTCCACCGAAGCTGAAGAGTTTTCCCAGACCTTCCCGCCACTGACCCAAATAGAAACGATCGGCACCAAATCCACCAAGGGTGATGCTATAAGAATAAAAATATTATTAATTATTATTCTTTTTAGATGAACTGAGCTTGGGTACTCAAGTGTTTTTCCTCCAGCTGTGTTTGCTGAAGACAGTCAGCACTGTTGCATGCGAACCATTCATTGTTCTATGCCCACCATTTCAAGCTACACTATCTGAAATACTGGTTATTCAGCATACCTTTAAAAAATACCAAGCAGAAAACCACAGAACCTGAAGATTTTAAAGAAAACTGATCTATTTCAGCTTGCCATTATCCAACAGCTCCTGCTTACCTTAGTGCCAAGGCAGTAGACCACTTATAACCTCCAGTCCAGTTGCAATAGAGCATCTTAGGAAAGACACGGTTACCTAAAGGTTGGAAAATTTTAAAACCTTAATGCAATAAACAAAGACCATCTAATAAGGAAGAAAATAACAATGTGTTTTTCCAAAAGGTGTCTAAAAAGGTTGACACTAACTGAGAAACAACTGACAACACAAAAGCTCATTTATACCCTACAGTTCTGTTCCATCAATCTTGGTCCCATATCAGAGACGTCAGTGAACAGAGGGAAAATTAAGCCTAGCTGGATGGAACCACCATAATTCTCTTTAACTGGCCAATGGAGACACTTGATATTGATTCTATTAGTCGTCTGAGAATCAGACCACTAGCAGGTTCAAGTTTAACTCACAGAAGTTGACAAAAATAAAAAGAACTGTTTTCTCTGGTGTGACAGTACACAACAGTATGATAAGCCAATGTTTGCAGTTAGATGTTGCTATTATGCTAAAAAATGAAATGAAGCAATTAAAAAATTCAGTAGATTGATCAAAGTACAGGCTGTTACTGCAAAAGGACATAAACAGTCTTTTTGTATTCACCCATTACAAAATATGTGAAATCTGGCTTTGCCCACCTTACCTAGACAATGAATGTGATCCCGGACTGTGCAAGTTGCATTGTATCGTTGTCGAGGGCAGGAAACTGTCATGCAGTTTGTGGAATTGGTACAGACATAATCACTTGTGGCAAGCTGCCAGCAAAACTGGCATGTCATGTTAATTGTAAAGTTCTCCTGCTCGTGGTTATTCTCATCCTGTAAAAAGACAGTGCTATCACGTCAATTGTATTAAAACCAAAAATGAATGTGCAGTATCAAAGTACATTTCATGAGCAGACATTTTGGGCAAAAGAACAATTTTTCTGTTTGCTACCCCTTACAGAGCAGAATAGAAAAACCACCGAAGAGGTACCAAAGTCACGTTTAACATTCCTGATTCCTCCAATCTAAGGCTGCTGCCAAAAGGAGAACTATAAGGTCAGTTCGTAGCTCTGATAGCTATTTAGCTTCCCCACTCTCAAAATATTTGGAGTGGTTTAACATAAAGACATGGCCAGGTAATGAAAAGATCCAGGGCAAGAAAGGCAAACCAGGGAAGGGCAGGCCTGCCTCCTCAACAGCTCACAGTGAATGATCAAACTTATCACAGAACTGCAAGCCTGCCCACATCAGAACCTGGAAATCAATATTCTGCGTCTTAAGACAAGATGCCACAATTCAATTACTTAAATCTGGGGTTAAGAGTAACAGCTTACTTACAACACAATGGACATGTGGCTTGACTTTGCAATCAAAAGTTGCCGTCTTCCCATATATACAGGAATAATTTGTGTTACATGTCATGCAGTCTGGTGGCAATCTACTGCAAAGCCCGTTGCTTGGACAATTAGTCACGTAAGGTGGAATTTCTGTACTTTCTGAAAGGTGCAATAAGTGAATTAAGAACCCAAGTAAAAAAAGCTAAATAGTCTAAAGTATATATATACATTTTTTTATACATATACACAGGTAATGATGCTGTATAAAGGGCTTTCCTCACTATACACAGAGCAGCATTCCCAGCTTGTTCTGTGAGAGCCAGAGGAGCCACAGGGCTCCATACAGGACACCAGCCAACACCTCAGCACAGCACCAGGACTGAGTTTCTGGGGATTAGTGCGACCTCAGCCAGCACTCCTCAGCAGAAGTAATCAGTTCAGGAATAGCAGCGGGTGACATGGGTAACCTACTTTGAGTTGAGCTCTAATTAGGGCTACAGCTACCTCAGCCATTTGCTGTTTGCATTTGTACAGAATCACTCCTAAACTGCCAGCAAGAATAGCATTTCTGTCAGCCCTGATGCACCCCCAGTGAGCTACAAAGCTGTACTGATGGCAGACAGGGAACAAGAACAAGTTCTTGCAGGATGCTGGAGTCTTTCAAGAAGTTCCACCATCCTGAGGGGTATAAACCACATATACCACAATGGTATTTTAACCTACCATTTTCTAGTTCTTATATGGACCAGTTGTCTAATTAGATGACCCAAAGTAATTGTTATGGTCACTGAAGAGTAATTCATAATGTGTTACACTGCAATGCTTCTTATCACTGTGAAATCATGTACTGGCTTCTAAAACCCAATTCAAGAATTTCTGGACTCAAGACTGAGAAGGATCCACAGATAACAAACAAAAGAAACAACATAATACCTTACCTAATACTTTAAAATAGGGAGCATTTGTACTTGTTGAAGTTAGGCTTTTTGCCAATGTAGACTGTGGCTGTGAAAGCTTTGTCGTCATCAAAGATCCCGCTACAAGACAAAAACATGGAGAAAGTGAAATTTCTAGAACAAAATTCATTTTCAGAAACAGTTTCATTTCAGCACTCTGATATGAAAATGCAAGTAGAAAGTGTAATGAAATTAGAAAAAATCTGTTTTCCTGTTCTACTAACACTGAGATATTTACGTTAAACATTAGAAAGAGCATTAGAATGGAATTGCTCCTTTAAGACAAGGAACTACATTGATTTCCATTCAATCTTATTTTTTGATTCATGAGAATTAAAAGCACAGCTCAGGAGGCATATTGTACACAGTGTTCTCCACTGAACAACACCATCTAATGAAGTAATGCAAGTGGTTCTTTGACGGAAAGAGAGCAGAGGAACCGCTGGGGCTGCGTCTGTGCAGGCGCTCCGCAGCGGTGCCGTCTGAGGGCTCGGGAGAGCCGCGATGCGCCAGCGCCTGCCGAGCCCTCACGGCAGCCACCGGGCACGGCTGAAGACGGAGAGGCAGCTTTGTCACAACACCCACCCTGACCGTGCCGAGGAGCCCCAGGACGTTTTGAGCCACATACATTCGCGATAAAGAGCAGGCACAAAAGGTGCTGTGTAATAGAGCAGCACACGAGCCGGCGAGCAGGGCCTGGCCCTGTTTTGTCCTGACACCGAGCACGTCAGCCCCAACCGCGCAGAGCCGGCACAAAGAAATGCGGCTATGCCCGACACACCCGCTTCGCCCCCAGCCAGGGGAGCGGCAGCGCATCCCCACCCCACCGCGGCCACCGCCACCTCCGCGGCCGGACCCGCGCTCAGCCCTGGCAGCGGGGAGCGGACACTGCCGCTCGGGACAGCCGCCCCCACCCCAGGCTCCAGCCAGAGCCCCCTTCTCCCACTCCTGCCGCCCCGTCTCGGCCCGGCGGCCGCGCTCACCGCGGCCCGAGAGGACGGAGAGCTGCGACAGGAACAGCGCGGCCCCGCAGAGCCCNCCCTCAGCGGAACGGACACCGCCAGAGCCCGAACCTCGCCGCAAAAACCCCTCAGAACCTGAATGCTGCACACATGGAGCACATCACACATGGAGCACGAAAGCGACACTCCGTAAAATAAATGTATGTATACAACATAGAAATAAGAATCGCCCGCCACTGCCCGTGTTAATTCTGGCACGTGGAACAGAAAGCTTTCCCAGCGCTTGCTCCTTCAATGTTTGGTTTTTTCCCCTTTTCTTTTAGAAGCAGGAGATAAAAACAGACCCACAAACCCAGACAAATACAAAATCAAACACAGACCTAATTAAACACAGGTCTTTACGAGTGTGCGGCAGAAGTAAAACATAAGCTTTGTATTTGTGTTAATATTTATGCACTAAATTGTAATTTCTGCTTCATAGCTATGATATTTAAATAACAACTAGAGCTGTATAGCTTAGATAATTGAGCAATACACTTAACACTATCTAAGCCTGTTAACTAAATAACAGCATATTAAAGAGGAAAAAAGGTAAAAATTAATCTCTCAAAAAATCCAGTTCAATTGCCTGAAACAGCAACTTTAAAACTCATTCCTAAGCATAACCAAAACAGGAATACAGCCACTTCCAAGTCCAACATAGTGTTTTAAAATTAAAATTGTCCTCTGCTCCTTTTCAGCATTCTAATTACTCCCAGCAAATAAAGTAAAAAAATTACACACAGAAAGGTTTTTCAAAGTTTTTTTTTTTAATTTCACTTTAGTAAAAAGTCAAAACAACAGCAAACAGAGGAAAAAATTCTTGGCAACCACCATTACAGCAACCAGTCATCACACCAACTTCACCCGTGCCTTGTTACAGAGACTCCCCACAAAGACTCCAGTGCATTCATAGCCTGTGAACACACACGCTTTTCATATCCCACTCCCCCACCCTAAAGTTTTGTTACCATCTGGAGCTAGGAAAATGCTAATCCAAACTGCTCCTGAGGCACCCACGCACTGCCAAACTCTGGATACCGGGTCATAGTCAGGTACCTGCTCCGTGACTGAGGGACCCCAGCACTCCCAGCAGCGTGTCCTGTCCTTCCCAGCCTCCTGATCCCCACCATCGTACAGCCCTGACTTATTTCCACAGCCCACCCACCACATCAGAGGTGCAGAACTTTCTAAAAAAGCATTGTGCCATTCAGGCAGATTGGAAACCCATGCAATTGTTAAAGGAGTTGGCAGGTGTGTCTGTCCTCTCATGTTTTTCCTGGGGCACCAACAGTGCTACATTTGCTTATTTGTGTATCCATTAACTGCAAATTCTATCAGATGGGCATCACTGCTGTGCAGGAAGAAAGAAATATTTCACACAGGCAGCTAATAATTTTTTTCACAGCAGCAACATCAGAATTCTTCTTCTGCGTTTGGAATCTGTGAAGTCTTAAATCTCTTGAGTTTTTCAATAGCAGAAGATACTGAAATCTCTCCATGAACTTTGTTGTCTCTTGTTCGCACATTGACAGCATTGTCTGCTTTCTCCTTTTCTCCAACCACTGCAAGACATAGCACAAAATATTACACAATCTACATGAGAAAATGAGCCTAGAACAAACTCTGTCCAACATTAGATGATATTCAGAAATGTAAGATGATGCAATTACCTAAAATGAAGTTATACTGAGCCAGCTGGGCATTTCTAATTTTCTTGTTTAATGTGCAACTTTGATCTAGATCCACATCTGACATAAATCCCGCTTCAAAAAACTGGTTGCAAACCTAAAAAAATCCAAAAGAAACCAAAACCCTCTTAGTATTCTTATATAATTTACAACACACATTTGGAAATGCTACAATTACTGATCTCTCCCAATAATTAATTCATGCATATGTATAATTTCATTCTTGTGGATGATTACAAGGAATTCAATTAGGTTAACTGAAGAAACCTGCACACTCAGCAGCATCCCAGCTGGGAGACAATACAAGATAACATCTATAACACATTTGATAGAGATGTCAGAAACATGTCCTCAGTCTGAGAAAGGAGAAAGAGGAGAGGGAACAAACACACTTATTCTTGCATTAAAAGGAAAGCATGGGACAGGGGTAAAACCAACCACGGTTCAAAAGTGATGTAGTGAAGAATACACATGGTGGGAAGTGGAAGAAACTGGCTCTGCCTACTTAGAGCTGAGAGTACTGCAATGAAGCATTAGTTATATAAGGTTTGTCATCCAGGATGCTTTTTCCTTTAATAATTACAGAAGTATGTACATAATTAAAGAACTCAAACTACTTGAAGTCACATACCCTCAGACATACACAAATTTTGGACTGAAACTTTTATATTGAAAAACTTACCACTCCCCCCCCAGAGTAATTAACCATTAATTCCCTGTTCTAGGACAAGCACTTAAGGATCTATGAAATCTGCCTGCTGCCATGAGGAAGCAAGCTCTCCTCTCACCTGCTGGGCGTATTGTTCCGAGGTGGGGCCCACAGGCACAACCATGACCTGCCGTGGAGACAGCCAGAATGGCCTGGCCAGCACAGGACAAACAGGAAATAAAGGTGAATTTTACATTTCCAGTCACAGCCACATCATGTTCCACTCTAATACTTTCTGCATAGAATTATTTACGTTAGTAAGGATGTTGGATAGTGTATTATCTCCCTCTTTTCAAGCTCATATAAAATAGCAAATAGATTGATTCCAGTATAATGACATATGGGGAAGCTGGACCTTCTGTTTCCTTCCCAGCTGACTTCACAACTTTAAACAGAATTTTTTCTGCAGAATTTTCACTTTTATCTATAACTTCACAGTGAAAAAGGTGGACAGTCAGGTGATTGAAAATAAGAATTAACTCTTCCTTAGTACTTTAAATACCTTCATGATGAAATATTTCCAAATCTTATCCAAGATAAAATTATCAATCTTAAAAGTACAAAAATATTTCACATATTATGATTAGTTAATGTCTATGTATACACAAATTATTGCTTTACATACATCTGACATCCTCCTAATAAAAAAGCATGCTTTTTAACAAAAAAGGAACAAGAACAGTGCAGGACTAACACATTCAATTACAATTACTATTTCTGCATTATTTTTCTTCTTTTCTGCAGTCTCATGAAATTGTATGGATATCATACGTCTCAGACCAGAAAACTGGACTTTTCTTGTAATCTTACTAATTTTGAGAAAATTTTAGGGATATTATTTTTGCATTATAATATACGGGACAATAGGAAGGATATGAAGTTTCTATGTTGTTAAAGTCTTCTTAGAATTCTATTTGTGCCACATACCATTTTCCTCCATAATTTTCCGCTAAAATAGCTATCATTCTCTCCACAGATCCCAGAATAGCTCTGTGGATAATCACCGGCTTTTTCTTGTCATCGCCATCCTTACTGAAAAAAATCAATGTTTTTTTTAAAAACAAAGTTAGCTTAGCCCACACACATGCAATCCTACTAATATTTTTGATTCTACTTTCAACCGAAAGACAAAATTTAGTTAGTTATACTTACAAAAAATCTACTGGTTTTATTAAAAATATACTTCAAGTTAGCTGGGCTTTCAAAGGAATTCTAATTTACAATAATCATGCCTATAGCTAGTGGCAGAGACACACTCTTAAATTGGAGAAGACACTTGACTGACTCAGCACCATTTTTGTGCATTTTAATATATTAGTTCTTCCTTGCACTCTCTATTTGGACTTGCTTTTATTTTGTTGAACAGGATCTTACGTGTCCTTACTATTCATTACTTCACTTAAATTACAATCCTGAAATTTAAAAAAAATGGCTTTTTAAAAAGAATTTAAGTTCATAACAATATTATCACCTATCATAAAAGCTATTACATCTATTGTAGAATATACTGCAAGACCAAAAAATCAGAGAGATTGTTATTCTATCTTCTGCATCCTCATAATGTGCAAAATCAAACACAGCAAGAAATACAACCCAGAAAATGAGTATTCAAGTCAACATGGCACTAAGATTAATTCGCTGAGTGGGCCTAGCTGGAAACCAGCCAGATTTTCACTAAAAGCTGTTTGCACTTGGTTTATGTTCAATGTTAATCGATTTAATCTGATAAAAATAAAAAAACCCACTTAATACAAACATACTTGCTCTTCAGGGCATGTTTGAATTTGTGTGCCATGTCTTCCAAGGAGACACAATGACTAGGCTGAAAATGAAAACTGACTCAGCTGAGGGGTTTTTAGCATAACTTATGATCAATTGTCTTCAAAACTGGCAGAGAAGACAGATAATGAGATTTTCCTGCATTTACAATTAAAGTGAGCTATCATAATACTGAGAAAATATCTTCAAGTTCAGGACTTGCTCCTCTACTTACTGGGGGTGTTTGCTCTCCCTACCAGCTGACTGGTTTACAAGCTAATCATTTGTTAAATGAGCAATATAGCATTACTACACAATGGGCATTATAGATAATGAAAGCTATTGCTTAATTTCATTTAAAAAAGAAGATATTTAGCTTAACCACTCACCCAACATAAGTAAGATTAAACCGAATGGGTAGCTGGAAGTCAAGTTGGATGGTAGCACATTGATGGTACCTACCAATTGCATCTTTGATTTTAATATCAATCTGTGAAGCAAAATAACACCGTTACTAAATACAGTTTGCCTGCAGTACATCTGCATTTCTGTCCATCCCAAAGTTATACAGAAATGCTGAGTCACTAACCTTAGGACCATAAAATGCTCCATCTCCTGGATTCAAACTCCATTGCTCTCCAAAGTTATTCAAGCTGTTTTGAAGTTGCTAATCATAATAATGAGAGAGTAATTAAAAAAGGTACAGAAGAGTCTCTCGTTACTGGAAGTCAAAGCATTTGCCTTTGAAATTCAAAAGGAGTTAAAAGGCAGCACAACCCCTATAGTTCAAACACTTGTTCGTTTATGATAAATAACCTGGAAATAGTAGTTCCTTGTAAAATTATGATGAATCAGAAAAAAAAAAGATTAATAGAAATCTAACTAGTTCGAGGTAAGGGGCTAAGTAAGATTCTGAAAGTTCTGTTTTACTATAGAAACTTTATATTTAATGTCATGTTTTCCTACAAGAATTTCCACTATGGGCAGTATTTAGCATCTGATTTAAGCGATTTCACCATGCAGCATGGAAGAACTAAGTTAAATATCTACCTCTGCAAGTACAAATCTTAAGGGGTTTGTTTGTTTGCTTTTAAATTAATTACCTTTTCTGCGTGATCCCAGATCTCCAAATCTCCAAGATAATTTTCTGGTCTTGTAGAAAGATGTAGTTGAAAGGTAAAGCCAAAGACAGCATACACTGACTTCAAGAAATCAAGACAGCCCTTAATTTCTTCTTCAATCTTAAACATAAAATATATTAAAATAGGTTTTTCTTACATAAATTTACTTACATAAAAAGTAATTGAATCTACTGAATTCCTCATAATCATAACAGAAGAGTCCATTAAATAAGAAAGGATTAAAAATCACTCAAAAATTACATCCAACAAACCCAAATCCCTTTAAAGGGCAAAGAGAGATCTGAGGTGTTGTAGTTTCAAAGCCTGTCAAGAAAAGTAGTATTTCTGTTAAGCATGAGTTTCTGGAGCCAAACTGTATCCTGAACTAAAGGACATCAATTTATACATGTAGCTACACTAAAATCTATGGCACTACTGACAAAATAAAGTTTTTATTCATCATTACTATAGAAAACAATGGGATTAACAGCTTTAGCTTTTTTTTGGCAGAGGGAGATGGAAAAAGCAATAAATCTTACTTTCTGGGATTTAGTTGCCTAATGCATCTTTCTAAATAAAAGGAAGCACCTAGGAAAAAAACCATCAAAAGCAGCATTATGCTACAAAGTGGAAGAATCAAGAGTTGAAATACTTCAGGGACTTTTTTCTTGTTTACTGTTAGTTTACACTGGGAGAGGGAAGGATTTTTTTGGGGATTTTTTGGCTGACTGGTGGGGATGTAGGAGGTGCTTTTTTTTTTACCTGTTCCATTGTGCAAAAGATGTGAGCATCATCTTGTTGGAAGCGCCTTACGCGAGTCAAGCCACTCAAAGTGCCCGAGAGCTCATTCCGGTGAAGAACTCCAAAATCTGCAAGTCTGAGAGGCAATTCCCTCCAGGATCGGGGACGATGGGCAAACATCAAGCTAAAAGGAACATGGAAGAACCTTCCTTTTATCCTTCTTACAGGAGATTTAAGACAACACAGAAATAAATGAAGCTCAGTACAGACAGTATTTACATTTTTAAGTATTTCCTCATTCAGGTTGTCTACATCCTAAAAGACAGGCAAACAGAAAAAGCACACCACTCAATGTACTGCTAAAGACCACTGAGGAAAAAAACACTGCAAGAGTAAATCAAGACTGGTTCATCTGTACCCTTCTTGGAACATCATCTCTGATACCCACCTCTATTCAACAGAACTGGTATTTACCAGTGGTACAGACTAGTATTAACGTGCACAAAACCCAACTCAGTGCAGATTTACTGCAAAGGTCTGCTTTGGGACTGCCAGAGAAGCTCTCTGGACACACTGGCTTAGCAGTCCATCATAAACATTCATGACAGCATGTAATAACACTTTTATTTCTCCTCAGCCCCACAAAGGAAAAAGTATGTAAAATAAGATGTCTTCCAGTTTGGAGTACAAACCAATGTCCTGGACAATTCATGGGTTTAAGGGCAAAAGTTTCCTTCTCAATCTCAAAAGAGAACATATTTTCACTGTAGTGCTGCCAATGTCCTGAAGCTTCCCAGAGTTTACTGTTGAAGACGTTCGGAGATACAACTTCAGTAAAATCACGCCTGCGATATTCCCCCTATAGAACAAACGCAACATTTAAAAGGTGAGAGAGCCTTTGACAAACAAAAGCTTGATTCTTTTTAACAGATTCTTTTTAACAGCTTCACCCTGCCTTATTTTCGAAAGGGTTAAATTTGTATAATCCTTGTGAAAATCTTGTACATGTTGACATACATAAATACTTCTCTTTCTGTGGATAGCTCAGCACTATGAATGGCCTGTAATTTAAGATCAACAAATGACAATCAAGTTGTTAGGACTTGTATCAGTAACATCAGTATATACTCACCCGTATGAAATCCACGAGCGTGTTATAAAGAAAGGCACCTCTAGGGAGGAAAAAGCAGCTTCCAGGACTCAAATCATGAAAGAAGAAGAGTTCTTGCTCCTAGGTAAGTTAAAACCATAATGCTCTAATAAAAATTCAGAGAAAATTGCAGAACGTAACCACTTCACACACATCAAGACACTGTTTGCAAAGATGGAATATTACAGCAACATGATGATTTATGGTCTACAAGTTCTCAGCAAGACCAATTAATTGTTCTGCAGTTCTTACTCTTAGAAATTTGTAAGAGCACAAAAAGTCTGTAAGAAATTTGTAAGAAATACATTTGACTATGTAAATACACATTTCCCCAAATTTGCACCTATTATAAAGAACGACCAAACCATGCTATTTACAATTTCCAAGTAAATTCTCTTCTGTGAAAAATAAAGAGTGGTTTGCGTAGAATCTGCAAAGACTCTACATTAATAAGTTTAAGATTTATATCCCTAAACTAAGGGACAAAAGCCATTAAATTCCTCACAACATTAGTTTAAAATTCATATGCAAGTGACAAGTTGAGTTTCTAGAATTAAAGTTTTAAAATGTTAGCGACATCAACAAGCACACAGAACTGGCTACCCTTAGAACTGTCAAAAAAACAACAACAAAAAAATCAAACCAAGACTAAAATACACGGGAAGAGAATGAATTCTATAACAGAAGTATAGAAGAAGTAGACAGTGGAATAGTGTACCTTTCCAATTTTCCTATGATCTCGGTTTTTTGCTTCTTCCTGGACTTTTTCCCATTCCTTCATCATTTTGTTATCAGGAAAGGATATTCCATATATTCTCTGCAGAGTTTCCATGTCAGATTTTCCTTCCCAATAGGTAGAGGAACTCTGATACACAAAACCCATACTTTAAGATGATATTACATAATATCAGAGAAAGGGGGATAAACAATAACCCATTAGAATATTATTATATTTTTCCTTGGGAAATGAATTATACGCAGTCCTTCAGCATTTGTTTGTAATACAAACAGACTTGCAGTGCCTTTTAGTCAGTATACTAATACAGAAGACAAATAAAAGTGACAGGTCAAACCATATTTTATTCTGCTTAGGTACCTTGTTTTAACTCACATCATGGCATATTTTATTTCATGCTATGGCTTCTAAAAAGGCAGGACTTGTTTACATTGAAAACATAATGCAGTAGGGAAATATGAAAGGCAAAACAAACCTAACTCACAGTTAAATCTGAGCAGTTTTAACCCTCTACCCACTTAATCTCTGGAACTCACGGGTGCCATACGCTACACTTAGGAATCCAGCAAAAGCCACAATGATGAATGTTCCAAAGGGCTCAGCCTAATAAGGCTACCAACATTAGCATCTGTGAGTAACTTAAACTACAAAATAGATTCAGAGGCCTCTGCAAACACTGTCTCTGGCTTTCCTGGAAGCAATGCAGTTTTTTAACAGCAGCACTTGCAGATCTGCCAAGATCCACTTTATCTCCTGTACCTGAAGGATACCATCTGACAAGGTCAAAATACTGGTTTGTGATCCAGTGAGTATCTTGGTGCTCACTTACTGCAGAACAGAGCATGTCCACCCCCTTGCACCAGATGTGACAGCTGGTACAGACTAAGCAGGACACCTGTCCTGTGAAGTGCAGTGCTGCTGGGAGATAGTGGCACAGTCCTGCCACAGGAGCTTAGGCCCTGCACTTCTCTCCTGTGCACGGCAGAATTGGCTCCACAGCTCACCTGGTCACCACCAGCTAGAGTAGTTTTGCAGCGCTCTTCATCAGCCTAAATGTGCATGTTACTACACTAACACTCAGATAAAAAGTATAAGGTAACTTTCACTGAGGTACTACTGTCTCAGCCAAGGATCAGTAAATAAATGTCAGACGCAGATCAACGAGCAAAGTCAGTAGTTCTGCTTGTACAATGGGAGCTGGGAAAGAAATGAAGAATTAGCGTACAGTAAGCAAAGAAAACAATACAAAGGACCAATCCTAATATAATCAGCTCAGGAAAAATAAATATATAAATAAATCAACTGACAATTTATTTCAGCTTCATTGCACAGTTAATTTAAACTTACCTTAATTATTTTAAGGGCCTTAATTTTTCCAGTGTGCCTCACATGTGGACCCCTGCAGAGATCAATCAATGGACCACATCTGTATGCCAAAACAAAAAGAGTTCATTTCCAAGCAATCCAATATTTTTCAATACATTCACTAATAGCACAAGTTCACGTTTGACACATTCAAACGTGCCAGTAAAAATAAATATGCAGCATGCAGCAAATTCTGTGCATCTTGAATGTAACTGTGCCTTCTGAAGTAGAATATTCATTTGGTAAATGCTCAGCACACTTGATAGATTTTCAAGAGTACCATTACACATTTGCCAATTTGTATAGTTCATGCATGAACTTGTTCAAGTTAGCCAGGAAATTCTAAACTATGCACATCAAACAGAAAATGGTTTTGCCATTTTCCAACCAACAAGTAACTGAATGAGCAGGTTCCTCCCACACTGAGCTAGAGTTAGCTTTATCCATCATGCAGAAAGCCAATGTCAGAGATTGCAACTTATTTTAATCAGTCTACTGAAACCAGACAGAATAAATAAAAAACTGAATTTGACATTTGTCCATAAATTGAGACCTAATCTGTCCCAGCAGAGAAAGAAAATATCTCACTTTACCTAAGTAGCAATATTAATTGCACACCTAAGTCCCAATCACACAAGAATTCAGAACTTAGAATAAAAAATATAAAAAAAAATATTCTCTCAAATAAAATTATTAGCTATAAAAATACTTTATAACACCTTTCAAGTATATGTCTTTACCTGTATACTGTGGTAGTTGGTGTCTTCACCTTCTCATTAAGGATACGACACTTAAACTTGTTATACTGCATGTGGAAACATGAAAAGCCAGAAATGTCAATACAATGGATAATAAAATTCTCTTTCAAAATTACATTTTAATAATACAAGTGCACCAGTATAAGACACATCATGGCATATTAAAAAAAAACAACACAAAAACAAAAACAAAAAAATTCAAAACAACAACAAAAAAACGGCCCCATATATTTCTCAGAAGAGTTGCAAAAGCAGAGGGGAAAGAGACAGAAACATCTTAACTCCCCTGAGGGCGTGTTGAAGATTGTGATTACCGCCTGAACACCCCAAAGCACGTGTGAAAAGGAACCGCACAGTACAGTGAGACTGTCGACATTCACTGAATAAAACAGGAGCTAAAGCCTGTTCTGAGCTCCTGAGCTTCTGAGCAAGAAGAAATGTACGCCTCTCATTCACTGATTTGTTATTTCATTGAGCTTGAGGTGTGTTTTTGTAGAATACAGGATTGTTTTTATAAGTGCTTGAAAACATCCGGAACACTTGGGAGGCATATGGAGAGGAGGAAAAGGATTGTATTGTTTTTCTTTGTTCTCCTAAACAGGTACTATTCTGATGAGTCAATCACATGCAATATTTCACAAAAGTTGCATTTTAAAAGATGATTGTACCAGATCCACAGCTACTCTAAGATTTACCTTAAACATGTCTAACAGGACCTCCTTTTTGACTTCCAGTCTTTCAAAAGCCTGTTTCTCTTTTATGATATTTTTACAACGGTTCTCTAGTAGTGGAAACTCAGTACTAGATACACTTCTAGATAAAAAGACACAAGCAAAAGAAATATCAATTAATTATTTTGATACTCCCATTTTTTCAAGAGATCACTTTCTAACGGTCTAATTTGAAAAACATGGAATGTGTTGTGATTTGTCACACTTTTTTCTTTCTTAGTTACTTACAATCAGCTGTATTTTCAGACACTAAACCCAGAAACACAGATAGTACTACCCTGAATAAACCCATTGCAATCATTCCTGGAACAGTCTTTAACATGATTAAATGTCTGGAAGACCTATAGTTCAAAATATACATATGATTTAAGAAAAAAAAACAAATCAAGGGGAAAAAAGGCTGAACTCGGCCACAAGAGCCAGTTATCAGCTCATGCAGATTCAGTATTCTCCCTGCCTACCAAAAGATAAACAAGGAATAAACAGGACTGTAAGGCTGTGCACAAGAAGTAGAAAAGTAGTAAACACCTAGACAAGTTACATGCTTTTGTGCCCTTTCTACAAGTGGCTATGGCCCCTGAAAACTCAGCTTGCATGACTCTTCAAGGAAAGCATCCCCATTGCCTCACAGGAACTTCAGAAAGTTCAACCCAAATGCTCTGCAGTTTTTCCACTTACTCTTACAGAGCAAGTGTCTGAACACTGCTTCTGAATTTAAGTATATGCACACACTCAACTGAACTGTATACATAGAAGACTATGGTTCAAATCATATCAGAGACACAATTATACTTCTAACATGCAGAAACAAACTAAGTAATTCTAGTACTGAGCTTTAACACGGAGTATTAAAGTTCTAAGACATTGTAATTTTACCTATCTTCAATATACATGTCATAATAAAATCCATTCTCAATTGGTGGTCCATAGCATAAGCAGCCCCCAAAACATCCTTCCATGGCCTCTCCAAGAATGTGAGCGCTTGAATGCCAGTAAACCTGTAAATGAAGCCAGGTGAGCAAAGCATGAGGTCAATGGCATTATGTAACTAAAAAGAAAAAACAAACTAGAGGTACATCTGCAGAGAGGACACAGACTGCAACCAATGTTGTTCAAATTCTGAGAGAAGTAAAACAACTTTATCTTTTCATTTTGAAATACTGTAAATGATTAGTATAATGGCAGATGTAGCACTAAAGGCCCACCATACTTCTGAAAGAGGATGACTATAGTTCTGCATAATTCCTTCAACTTAGTACTTACTGTATATAAGTTAATTTCAGTCCAACTCTATGCACCACTAATGATATCTAAAGCAATGTAGCCAATTAAGCTGCCATTGTTCACACTCAGTAAATTTATTAATGGATCTGTAAACTACTTTACCTGAAATGTCAGAAGAGGGAAGCCAACAACACAGTAGATCAATACCAGGCTGATGTTCTGAGTTCTTACTAATTCAGACTATTTCAGAGCTACTGCTACTAGATAAAGCCTTTACAGGCTCCTGAAATGTCTGCAACAAGCTTAATCACATGAATAATTCTTTGACAAAACGGAAGTCCAATCCTAGTGTATAAAGATAACATAAGCTTCAGACTGAACACTATTAAAGAAAAATCTCAGTTACGTTGCTAAGTATACATATAGTTAAATTGACTAAGATATAGCTACTTAAGGATCTATAAACAGTGCCACTACAAGGAGGTGAAGATTTTGACTCAAATCTAATATTGGACAGTTTTTAGAAAACGGCAGAGACTGCCTCACTTTGCTTTCACTGTCTGACCTTCTAATGAACTGAGCCAAACCACAGACTGTTTCAAGTTAACATACAAATCTAGGCCTTCTGCACAAACTTCTTTGAGAAATAACTTGTTCATGTAAAAGAGAAGGATGAAAACACAAAGATTTTACTCACTCTGAGACTACAGGCACTTAGTATCTGATCTTCTTTGTTGAATCATAGGAAATACATTACTTGAATAGTTATGTGTTTTTTTCTTTTAATTCAAGATTTTAAAAGCTTAATGCTACAATTAATTTTATGTCATTAGTTTCTTTAATCAAGCAGAAATCAGAGAGTGTTGACTCACAGTTTTGGCTTCTTCATTATCAAAGGTGAGCAGCTCTAGAGTACAATCTCCCTCCAGTGGACGGTCCAGGTCCCAGAGTTCACCATTCACTTTGGCTATAACTGCATTTGAAGCCAACACCTGACTAAAGAACGAGAAGAGATAACAAGAGACAAGAATATTTAGGTTCAGATTTGTAGAAGACTTTAGATTTCTAAACCCCATGAGACCACATCCACATCTTGTAGCACCTGAAGACCCTAAACTTTTGTTTCTGTGGTCTTCTTAAACACTTGCCTACTTTTAAGGTATAGAACCTTAAGGTCTTGAGAGGTTTTGCTGAACAGTTTTCAGTGCTGGGGATCTAGAGGAAAGGCTGCTCCTCACAACAGGTTCTACTGTATCTGCTAACTCACAAACCTGCTGATGTCTCTTATTCCTAGCAGCATCTCGGATCTAACTGGAGGCAAGCATTATGATCCCAGCACAGAACCCCAGCATCACTCAGAACTGTAACCAGCTGCTTCTACTACATGAAGCTGAAGTGCCAATGCTTTCCAAGCAAACCAGTTTAAGGGAGCCACCACCCACTGACCATGACATATTTTATACAAGGTAAGAGACAAATGACAGTAACAGTTTTATCACTACAAAAGTACAACACAGAATGTACACCTGGAACGTGCAGGTTACCTAATTCCTACAGCTAACTGATATGGCGTGGTTTTCCAAGATTCCCCTTCAAGCATCTCTCCATCTGTCAGAGTAATTTTGATAGATTTGCTCTGGTTGGCTGCTCTGTATGCTAGCAAAGCATCATGTTCTTTTTTCAGTGCTTCATAAAGCTTCAGTCTGTCTTCTATGAAGCTTGGCACACACTGGAGCTGTTACACAGAAATTCAATCATACACACACATACTTGAGAGACAAAGAGAATGAAAGAATTCATAGTATTGGTGCATCCCCAGAGGTTCCAACTTGTCCAGATTTAACTGTACTAGAATTTATACTTAAATTCAATAAAGCGTTTAAAAATAATTATATACAGGAAAGTCCCACCCAACTTACTATTTTATAGTGATTTTCCAATTTTCCATGCACTTTCATCCATCTGGGCCTAAACAGGTCTGTGAGCTGGACCTCATAAAGCCACTTATATTCCCGACCCAAAATTTGCATTTGGCAGATGTCCTGGAGAAATTTGGATCAATCCAACAAGCTCTCACTTCTGCCACTACATTCAAAGCATCAGATTCAAGCCAGACAGTTCACATGAAGGTTCCTGTATTTTAGCTTAAGATGAATTATTAAGTTCTATTGTACTACAGCAGTGCTGCCAACATCCTTTCAGCTATCATGAATGCTGTTTAATTGCTAATGAACCATCACTCTCCTTAGACACCACAAAAACATGACTTTTATTTTCCAATAATCCAAATCCTTTTGTTACATAAAAAGTACAGATCTAAGAATGGATCAGTAACCCTAATAATGCAAGATGAAGCTCTTAAATAATGTGAGGTTTTTTTTTTCTCTGTGCTATAGCAAGCCTTCTTCCCAAAAGACAGGATTTCAAAATACAGCAAAGTATTTTGGATTTGAGCAACTTTCCTGAACCTGGCCAAAACCCACTCCTACTATTATGTGGTATTCAAGAACCACTTACATCATTCTGGTGTTGGTTCACAGCTTCATTTTCTTTTTTCTTTTCCTCTTTAATTTGACACACTGAATCAGTTGGACTTGCACTGGAGATCTCCTGAAAACAGTGATAATACAAAGTATACCCCTACTACACCTTTCAGATTTATTCCAGCAATCATCGAAACAAACCAAACCGGTATAATATTGGGCTAAAAAGGCAATTACAGGGAATAAGGTATGTCCTTAGCACAAAAAGACTTCTCATGGCACATCTAAGCTGCATCCTTTTGATGTTCTGCAGACACAGCAGTGCTGCTCACCAAGCATTCCTCTTAACACCACTTCCCAAATTTTGCTACTACAACTATCAGCAGCAAAATCGCCCCAGCGAGGCTGTGCAGATCAAAGCGGGGCAGTGAGCAGTCACATCAACTTTCAGTCTTCTGATACCTCGAACAGGCAGCCCAGTGATGCTGTGGATGCCCCATTCCCGGCACCGATCAAGGCCAGGCTGGACGAGGCTCCGATCAATGTCTAGCGGATGATGTCCCTGTCCATGGCAAGGGGGTGGAACGAGATGATCTTTAGGGTCCTTCCCAACCCAAATCATTCTATGATTCTATGAACCCGCCGCCTCGGCGCAAAGGCAGAGATCACTGCCTAGTGCGGCGGGCAGACACCGCGACCGGCTTCCGCTCCCGGGGCTGGGCACAGGCGGTTCGGCCCCGTGAGGGTCCCAGCCCCGTCCCTTCCCGCCCGGGGTCACCGTCCCGTCCCCGCTCCGCGCGGCCCCNGGACCCCGCCCGGGCGCGGCTGCGGCGCCGAGGGGCCTTCCTGGTCCCATCGCCCCTCCTGGTTCAGCGCACGGCGCCCGGGGCCTGCCTGACTTGCTGGGGATTCGACGTACCCGAGGCCGCTGAGCGATTGCGAAGTGTCGATATCCACAGAGTCAATTAGGGTGGAAAAGACCTTTGAGATCATCGAGTTCCTATGACCGAGGACCGCCGTGTCAGCTGGACCGTGGCATCATGTGCCACGTCCAGTCTTCCCCTGAACGCTTTATGAAACAGTGTCGATGTTAAAACGTGTTGGTCAGATTGCTTCCTTTTTTGACTTCAATGTCAAATGAACACTGCCAGAGCTTATTTGTAGTGGATGCCTCCTGGCTGACACCATTTCTTATGAAATTAGGCTGACTGAAACCATTCAGCATCTTAGCACGAATTGCAGAACTTAGCATGATGGTAAATAACTTGAAGAGGTTTAAGTCGCCAGGTGTTAGGACTCCGAGCTTGGGAGAAGTGTACAGCTCCAACACTACTGCACACCCCAGCAGTCTTTGCTGCATCATTTACAGGTCACTGCGGTTAAATACCTCAGTTCCTTGATCTTAGGAAAAGAATAGCTCTCCATCACAAATCTTTTATACTCACCATGTACTTCCATGTATCCTTTTGTCTCAGACACTTCCTTGACATCTTCAGTTTTTCTGGTTTCCTCCCTTGATGGTACTTCATGCTCACTTTTCTGTTTTCAGTGTCTCAACACACACTTTCGAATTTTCGCCTTTAACCTATACTCAGACTTTAAAAGGTGTGGATTTTTATTACCTAATTGGCAATTACCAAATCAGAATGTTAGTATTTTATTCTTCTATTTACACCATGGGAAATAACTACATGGTATGTGAGAAGACAGAGAGACGAATTTTGTAATTGTACACAACTTGCTATATTTCCTATATCACCCATTCTTCTTTGTGATTTTAAGATTTTATAAGAACACATTTGAGGTTATAAGAAGATATTCTTTTACCAACAAAAACACTGTACTTCTTTAGAAGAAAAAAAGTCAATTATTCAGTGCATCAAGTCCAAAGACAATCCTATAGTGTATACTCACAAATTGTAAGTTAATATACCTCAGCAAACCGATGCCAATGCACCTTTTTCATTTGCACCAATTCTTCCTTCCTTCTCTGAAGAGATGCAGCTTGACAACATCTATGTCTATCCCTTACTATAGCAAGGTCGTGTATCTTTGAGGTTGGATTGGCAGGTGTGAAAGGGAAACATAATCTATAGCTTCCTTTAGAAATCTATTTCATTATTAACTTGATAGGTTACTCATTCTTTTAATTTTTAAATTCACTGCTGTGCAGAATTAATTACTCTGCTTAGGATACTGATGACAAGCAGTGTTATCAGCACAATAAAATAAACACAGATTTGTTTTTTTTTAATTTAGTTCTGAGAAATGTATTCAGGTTACATCCTCTGTATCTCATCTTTGGGTAGGGCCTTATGAACCCAAAACCATGTAACTTTGGGCTTACTCTAGCATTTACTGAAGTAATGGAAGAACTTCCCCTCCAAAGCTGTAGAGACAGAGAAGGCAGAGGATGCTCTCTATCATATGTGGAGTACCAATATCCTCTATCAGGATCTTTTATCTCCCGAGATAATGTGGTGTTAATTAGTAGAACTTCTGAGACAGAAACAATTTGAAGAGAGAAAAAAAAATTTACTGCTTCCATGGACATTCAAAACTAGAGGGAATTTTGAGAATTAAAGAGCCCTTCCTCTCAAAGGCTACCAAGAAGACGTGCCAGAAAGGTTTGCTACTTTCTCTGCCCTTTGCAGAAGACTGGTTCAGCTGTGCTCCCTGGCTCATGGTTAGGATGGCTCATGGCTGGGGTAGCAGCTGCTTGGTACCATCTCTCTCCCCCAGAGGGTCCTCTCTGGTGTCTGATGTCGTGCAGAGCACAGGGAGCTCTACCTGAGATGATCACAGCAGTGTGAGAATCTCACTGCTATGGCCAGTAAGCCATAACATTGTAAACTGGGACCATTAATATTGCTTCAAGTGACACGCAGTCCCATGGTCCTTGCTCCAAACGATGTGTCACACAGAGGCTTGTTGTATCTGCAAACAACCACAAGGTGACAGGCAGTGCTGCCGAACAATTCTGTGAAGCCTCGCTGGCTAACTGGATGCTCACATACTCAATAAAATTCCTGCATTATGATATGATCAGTGGTCAGCTTTAATGTTAAGTGTTAAATACTTGAAATTTTGGAAACAGAAGAAGCCTGACAGGAGGACAGAGTAGTTGCAACTTAAGATCACAAGAACAGAAAATATTCTAAAACTTGTTGGACTAAAAGCTTGGCAAAATATTTTTGTTTGCTCCACAACAGATAAACTACTCTTTAGAAAAGTGCAGGTAAGGCCACACAAGCAAGGCCATGGATGCATTATCAGTTGGAAGCAATAGAAAAAATAGACTAAGAAACAGGAGGAGGAGGGAGGAAGTATTCATAGCTTTTCTATACAGAGAATTTATGTTGACAGAAAGTATGAAAACACGACCGAGAAGTCCACGGAGCATTTGCATAAGGGAGGTTATGTAATGTGTGATCCTCAATGAATGATTATCAGTGGCAGAACACCTCCACTGGGATTGCAGTAATCTCCACTGTTAAACCTGGCTCAGGAAATGGATGCTACGTGGTTTATTTTGCTTGGAAATGGCATAAAAATCTAGACATGCAGGAATGTTGTTATTCTTAGTAATTATGTATTTACCTTCACAAAAAATGTCTTATTCTGTAACCTTTTTTTTTTTTTTTACCTTTTGCAATAGGTTTACAAAATACATATAGAAACATGCTTTCTAAATGTCTAGTTCCATTGCATATTAAAGCTAATATTTTATGGAAGAACAAGAAGTGGAGGACATTTGTACTGTGGTTTGGATATGGCCTCTGAGGAATATAAAATCAAAGTGTACAAAAGATGCTTTATTTTATGTCCTGTACCAGCTTGCACAGATTATTTCAGTTTGATCAGCTGTCTTCTAGAATGAATTTTTTTTTTTGCAAAGGGATATCTTTGAAGATCAGTTACAGAATTAAAAAGTAACAGTAACTAAGCAATTCTCAGTCTCATCATTACGGTACAGAAGCTGTTAACAGTTGTAAAGGGCTAATTAGTGTAATGTAATCCTCTTAGGGGGCTGCAGGCATTGAGCTAGATTTCTTTATAATTTGTATGTAGGCCTTCTTTATTCCATTGGAATTACAATAATCACAGACAGCAGTATGTATTTGCATTCCAGCCATCCACATTATGTTTATTTTGCATACTGAATACTGCACAATAAATGCAGAAGTAGAATTTTCTATTTTCTATTTAAATATCAAAATGTTTGGAAGAACAGCCAAGTCTTGGTTTTACAACTGTGCAAAATCTACCAGAAGAGAAAATGAAAACAGGAGTAAGTGGCTTTCTGAAATCCCAAGCAATCAGAGGGAGAAAATACTGGAAGAGCTGGATGTGAACAAAGTGCTGTCATATTTGGTTTACAAGAGAGTCTTTTCCTTGGAGGAATACAAAGACATTTGGTCCCAGGAGAGCTACAAGAAGAGAACTGAATATTTTCTAGATAAACTCTATTTAAAAGGCCCAGATGCTTTCTCTGCCTTTTGTTCCATTTTGGAGGAGGTCTCTCCTAACTTGCTGACATGCTTTCTCCTTGGCTATGAAGGTAAGGTCACTGTCTGCTCTGAAATGCTTAAGTGTATATTGGTAATGTCTTGCAATCCTTTGACACTAATAGTTATTTGCTATAATTAGTGTTTACTTTCTCTCTTGCACTAAACCAGAGATAGTATTTGCTGCCTTTACAGTTCTTTGTTATAAAAGATAAAATAATCAGGAGAAAAAAAATTAAATATATTTTATTGTTATACTTAGAATAGTTAAACTGATAAAATGCTGAATACTCAAATTGCTGCTACTAATAAATAAAAGTCAGGATAGGGGAAAGGATTTCTAAATATTACTGATAAGGCTTAGATAAGAAATGTAACGCTGATCATTTGCGTGCCTTCCCCTTTCTGAAATATTTAAAAATAGACTGAGAAGTTCTGTAGGCATAATGCCCGAGTAAGTGATCTCTTTCATGTTTTTCTTGTAAATCACATTATTTATTGTATCTGTCTGTAAACAACTGCATGAAAAAGGATTGTATTACTAAATATCAACAATACAAGTGAAGTAAACCAAAACGCTATTTGGACATCAGGCACTCTCTGCACTTATTTGTGGAACAATATTTTACTAGATATTAGCAAAGATAACGTGAAAAACGTGTAGAGTGCTTACAATTATATCTTACTGACCTATTTTTCTTTTTCGTGTCTGTTATATTCTAAATTTCAGTCTATCAAGTCAGCTAGAGTTTTTCTCAGCAATGACTGCAGGCTTGTGCTCAAAGGTTAGAGAATGTCCTTTTAGGATGTAATTAAAATAGTCACATCTTTCACTGATCTATTCAGTACCGGGTTTAAATACCTTAAAATTAAAACTATTTATAAATAAAAGAAGTAAGTCTCAGTCTTGTAAAAATATTAATAAACTAAATATGAAAAATTGAAATATGAAACCATTTTGACCTTTAAAATAACTAGATCGTGCCCTCTCTTGACAATCTGATTACTTTTAAAATTGACAGTTGGAGTTCTAATTACATGAGAAGGTAACAGACATTTTACCCTAATTTAATTATGAAAAGATGCCCATTTAATGTAACTTTTCAAGATCAATTTACAGTAAGGTTTTATGGCAATAACAAGAAAATCAAAGGAGGTTCACAAAGGTTGTTGGGGAATTTAATACATATACAATGTACTTCACAGACAACCATGTTATAAAAGGCTACTTAGGGCCTCTTTATGCTATCAATTTTTAAAAAAAAACATGTAAGTACAATTGATTATAAATTCATTATAAAGACAAGTGTTTTGGAATACACTCTTTGGAATGAAGTTTGGGCTTCCTCTGAATTAACTGAAGAGACAGCGTGGGGAGATTTTTATTCTGTGCCACCTAAACAGATTGTGCAGGGGCCTGTCACAGAACAGATTTCAGTCTTCCAGAGGCTACAAGGTTTGGGGGTAGTACTGCTCTAAAGGGGGATGCCTCAGCAGCGGGGTGCAAGTCAAGGACTGTCTCCCTGACAACATCACAGGAGATACAGAGAAAAAGGAGAAAGCAAATGCTGCACATTTCCAGAAGAGTAAAGGATACTGCTGGAACAGCGTCCCCAATCCATTCTGTCTGTCTGTGCCTTGTGCAGGCAGAAAAATGCCTCAGGCTGCCTTAGCTCAGCCACTATTACACTCTTGCCTCCTTCCCCTCCCCCAGTAGCGCTCATCAAATGTGCAAAGCTAGTTTTAGGATCTGTTTTTGCTAGTAATAATTGACTGGATAATAGGCAAAGAAAAACACATGCTATATATTCACATTAATTCATGCAAATAATCTGTTTAAATTCATGTATGCATATGTTGCAGATTCAATTAAAATATATAATGTGTTATGGCATTGTGAATTTTTATAGATCAATTTTGATAAACCATGTTCCAAGGTGCACAGAAAGATATGATGAAAAAGAACCTTGTTCATTACTTCCATTACAATAATTTTCTTCTCCACCCTCTAAAAGCTAACTGATAGGGCAAAGGAATCAAAAGGAAGGAACGCAGTCTAAATGCTTGATGAGAAGCTGCTACGCCTGTGCTGTGTGGCATCAACACCCAGCTACCAGAGCAGTTGAATTCTCTCCACTGTACTTGTTAAAGACACTCTTTATGGCAGGCTGACTGAGCACACAGAATAGAATCAATCCCTGTTATTGACCAGCTGCCTGTACAGTGGGGGCCAATTTCTGTTCTCTGGCCCTGCCCCTGTTGGCAGATACGGTTATTTTAATGTGTTTCCACTGTCTGCATGCCCTACAGAAAGAACCATTGGACAGGTGCTGGAAATGTGGCATGACTCCAAGAGGTCACTCAGGCTCTGGGCTAACATAGCTCCCTGCAAAAACTGTGAACTGTGCTAGTCAAATGTGGCCACTGAAGGATGTGCTGGTGCTTGCACATTATTGTTTTAACACCACTTTGAACTCTTTCACCTCATTATTTCAAAGAATTACCCTAATAGTAACTTAAGGGGTGTTACAGCACCTCTGATGCCTCAAGATTAGTGACTTCATTCCTTTACTTACAATTCTCACTATAACATAAAACAAAGTCTTAGTGATTTCATGGGGAGAAACAATTGGTTACGACTTGCCCACACAATACAATAGAAAGTCAGTTCTTCATTGGCCTGACAGTATTTTATACGGAGTAAGACTTTTTATTATTTCCAAATTTCTGTAAATTGTCTGACCTGTGTATCTTAGGTCTATTGGAAATATGAATAGGGAAACAACTTCATGTATAAAAGGTCAAAAGAGATTGTGTTTATCTAAGCCAGCCACTTATCCAAATGTAACATCACTGACAGAATAACATCAAACTCTAGATGTTATTTTGAATTATGCATCAGCTATTAGAGAAATTTCTTTATTGTTATCCAGACCATATGCATTTCCCAGCTTTATCAGAGCAAACAAAACTGAGAACTGCAGCAGAGATGGAGCTTCATGAAATCTATCAGATGAGTGACCAAGAAGGAAGCCTTTCTGCTGAGGAGCAACTGAACCAATCGTTCAACAAATACAGGTTAAAACTATCACTGTCATGATGTCTTTAATAACCACATTTCCCATGACTTAGTTTCTGTACAAGTGAAGTACCACTGACGCTTTCAAGGCTTTAATTGCATTTGATTTTACCTGGCATTTGTAAAGTACAATTCTGCTTTTTATAAAGAACATTTTTGGATACTGTTGAATGCTGGAGATCAACCCTGGTTCTTGCTACAGGTTTTCAGTGGTGATGTAATGCATTGATGACACTGCCAGTTTTCAGTGTTCAAGGGCTAAGTACGTATGTAGAAATATATTTTACTCATACGTTTTCTTGGAGGGTGGCAGACAGCCTAAGTTAATATCACAGTTTCTGTTATTTTAGTTACTTTCAGATGAATAGAAACTGAAGAAGGCCTATGTAAGAACAGCATGTAACCTGATACATGCTGAGATACTGGGATTTAAGTCCCTTCTTCAGAGATTTGAACATAAAAAGAGGAGAAATAAAACCTTGGAAAATCCTAAAATGCTTAATTTTGTATAGTTAGTATTCAGTTAGTATTTGCAGTTGTGTGTTTGGAATCATGCTTTGCCTAATTCAAAAAGGAATCTAGCTGAGAATGGACTACACCTCACAATAGCTCATTAGCTGTTAAGAAATTCTGTCCAACTAAGACAAAAAAAAGTCTTTTCTGAGAAAAGCTTGAAAAGTAGTTAAAAGCTGTCCTGTTTTGATGTGTCAATAGCATATAAAGAGTAAATTATGAAGGCTTTAATACCTTTGCATGCCTAGGTTAGTTTTGTTAAGATTCAGCTAGTGACTGGATTACACTAGTTTTTAAAAAGAAAATAAAAATTAATAACTGTGAAACGATTGTGAAAAAATTGCAGTTGTATGAGGTTGAGTTCATCCTGAGTAGCAGTGAAACAGAAACGGTAATAGAGTATGAAGACACTTGATACAATACAGTATGGGCCCAAATTGTACAGTATCAGCCAAAATTGTAGAGTATGGGCTGATCTAGACCCACAGCTAATGAAATCTCGGTCAGAACTCATTTCTCCACAGACATTCACAGGAGTTCCAGGAGATTTGTAGCCATTCACTGTCTGAGTATGTGCTATCGATTTTAAAAGATTCATTTTGTAGCACTGCTCCTCTAACTACACAAAGCAATTCACTTACAAAATCAAACCACTTAAGAAGTGCCTGCAACTAAAGAATCACATTAGAGGAGTAAGAGACAAATAGTAAAGCTTTCCTGAAGTCAGCTTATGCTGGAAATATCTGATAACTCAAAAAACAGCCAGTAAAGCAACTTGGGCAAAAAGAAAATAAATCTAAGGATGCAAAAGGTGTGCAAAATTTTTCATTTAAAGGTGAGACCCCTAATAAGGATACCCCACTCTATATCCAAAATTTCCCATCTTGAGACAGCTCCACAATTTCTGATTAATACAACAAAAATGTGGTCATAACACAAGTGAAATTGAGTAAGTTTGAGGTTTGCCTATTATGACTTGGTTTACAACTTTTCAGGACAAGCAGCTTATTTACGAATACCCTCACAAAAATACCAGACAAAAGTGATTGCTGCAAGTCAGTGCTAAGGATATGTTCTTGGTCTGGTTTTGGGCCAGAAAATATTGTCCCTGGTTCTGTTTATTGTCCTCTCTTTACCTTCTTTCCCAGAATATCCTCTCCAAAACAAGACAATCTGTATTAAACTAATGGATGGAATTATAGGCTAAGTCAGTAATTGCCTGAGTATGACCTCAAATTAGTATTGCTTTCAATAGATTTTAGGTGTGGGTTGTTGTTGTCTTTTGTTTATTTGGTTGGTTTTTTGGTTAGTTTTTTTTTTCTACTTACTTTATCTCTCAAGCATCACTGGACAGTTGGTGCTGGTCCTATGAAAATCATGCAGGTAACATAAAGAAAATAATTAATTATTTTCCTCAGACTTTCTGTTTTCTCCTCCAATGACAGTTTTTATTCCCCCATTGACTGAGAACTTAAATGCTGAAGCAGGCAACTCTCAGCAGCATTAATAGTAGATATGATGTTTCTTTCCCATGTATTAAGAGATTGTGCTAAAAAGGCTGTCAAATAAATTATCAGAATAAGTAATATCCAAACTGTGAAAATCAGACACTATTTTTGTAGTTGTTATAAAACAAGTCATCTATTTTCACACTGTGAGCAAAGAGATTTTTGCACGCAGCTTTTCCATTGTCATGTAAACGGATTATGATTGTGTGATACATGCTTTATAGTGCATGTAATTAATTCATGTTTGAAGTCTGTTTTATGGATTTCCCACTTCTGTTATAATTTTAGAATGGTTGAGTTCCATTGTAGAATATACCTTCCTGAATCTATTGGAATTGTGTTTTACAGCTCTCAATTAAGTTGAGTTTCAACGTTAGCTCAATTGGTTAGAATATGGTGCTGGTAACCCAGCCAAGGTTGTGGGTTCACTCCCTGTATGTGACTGCCTTCAGTCGTTTAAGAGTTGGACCTGATGATCCTTGTGGCTCCCTTTCAACTCAGAATATTCTGGAATGTGTCATCTGAAAATTAACGTTTTGCACAGGGAAACAAAGCTTATGTGTGGCAAGACTTCACTTCTAATCATAAGTTCTGCTGTAAAGGTGATAGTCTCTGCCTTGCTTTAAATAGCAAAAAATAATGTGTACAAATCATGTAAACAGCATTTACTCAGAAAGAAGTGCAGAATTAAGCCACAGTACCAGATTTTTATTATTTATTTGGACAGCCATATATTGGCATCTGACACCTCTAAACTTCATTACTAATTTAGGTAGTAGAGTTTTTATGTCATTTTTTGCATGTGTTTTGTGTTCCTTCAGAAACTTAATAACAATAATGAAAAGCATCAACAAATGCAGCATTTGGCAGTTAATATGAACACCAGTACTTGTTTCCAATAAAGCCCTGTTCAATGGGGCCACTAGATGGTACTGCACCACAGTACAATTCCTTGGCTGCTTATTTGAAATTATAACTGAATGATTATTTAGAACTGCAACAATAGCATAATAACTTGTTTGCCCAATTTTCCTGGGCACAATACACACACACACACACACACACACACAGACAGATGCAGAGCATAAACACAGGACATTTAGAAGCATTTCTTGGTTTGATTTGCTAGCATCAATAATGACCCTATGTTCCTTATCAACGCATACACATGTAACTTTGATGTTTCAAAGGCATAGTGGCAAATACTCCCTTTCCTTCACTGAATATGGCAAACAAAATTCAGAGACTGTGCTCCCCCAAGAGGAATAAATGGCACCCAAATACAATCCAGTGAAGAATATGAGCCCAAATTCAGAGATATGATAATTTTCACACTTCAGGAATTTGGACCTCCTTGCTGATTTGGAGACCTTCATACCCATGTTCCATATGCAAACCACAAAATTAAGGGCACTGTAGTGGTAAATCACGCCTATGAAGTCCAAACCAAATAAAAAAGCCACAGCTATTCAAACATTTAGGTTTTATTTGTCTGGCTATATTCATTCACCTCCAAGAGATTAATATATGATTCTTTTTTTTGCATATGTTTATGAAAACAAATCATATTACCACAGATTTTCTACTCATCTTCTACAGTTTCCCTACTGAACTGCTGTATTGGGACATGAGTACTGGGTCACAAGGCTGTGTACTCTTAAACTTCCTTTGCTCTAAAACACTTTTTCTATGCCCCAAAACATTCCTTTAGCAAAGGCTATTAGTGTCCTACCTTCTCTGTGTTAGATTTCTGAAGTTCATTCTTTCTTATGTGTGTCTGATCACACGAAAAGGGATATGTAACACGGGGATCAAATCACGTGACAAAGAACAGTCTGGACTGCATATAGAAAAAATCCCTTTTGAGAAGACCTCAGCTGATGCAGAATCTTGATGGAAATCACACAGTCCTCCACTGCTGGGAAATGCCAAATAGTCCCCTCACTTCCTGCCCAGCCTGTGAGGCACAGAGGAAGGCACAGTTCAGGTTGATCAGCTCTTGCTGGTGTGCAGATCCCAGTGCAAAGGACAGAGCACAGCACAGAAGTGCAGATGATTCTTACACAGGAAATCCCAGCCGAGGGACCCCGCGGCTCCCCAGCACCTGTACAACCCACGCCACGTTCCCCAGCACCAAGGCTTCAACCACGTGAGCACAGGGACAACACTGAGAGAAGTCATCACTAGCATTCTGCAGGGGATTGATTTTTCCTAACAAACTCAAAAATTGATTGGAAGAAGATCTTAGCAGTAAAGTGGAAAAATGTAAGTTGTGTGAGAGCTGTGCACAGAACTGTAAATGGGTCTTAAGATTAAGTAACTGGTTAATAAAACGGCAGAGGAAATTTAGTGTAGATAAATGTGAAATCATACACGTGGGCTACTGTTTTTTGCTTTATGAATAAAGTGATCAATTCTGAGTTGCCTGTTACCACTCAAAGTGAAAGTTTGGGACTGTGACAAATACACACTTACATAAAAACGTCAACTCAGTGCATGGCACCAATCCAAAAATAGAAATGTTTGTTTGGAAAGCAAAAAAGAACAAAACAGGAAATATAATTATGCCAGTCCATAATGCCACAATTTGCTCACACTTGGAATACTGTGTGCTGTTCTGGTGGTTGCATCTAACTCATATTTTCCTAATTCCAGTGATTACTTAGAGAAGTAATTAGTCCTCAAAAGAGGTTTTAGGATGTGCTTGGAGTACAGAGGTCTTTAATGAAGGGTCACATTTTTCTCCACATCTGAATGATTTGGAGGGGCATTGGAAATAGAAAAAAAATCCTGCTTTCCTAATGAAATTTATGTGAGAAGAATCTGTAAGAGGAAATTCTCATGGATTATGCACTTCCTCGTGGTATTCTGCAAGAGAGGATGCATTGAGCCAATGCAATCAAGAATCAAGAGAAGCAGCCATTTCTTGCCAGCAAATACTGAGACAAAACCTTGACTGGCTTCCTCCAAACACCTGCTACTTGGCCTGGCCAAGTCACTGCCAGTATTCCTGCTTTGAGGGTGCCATCCCTAATTTTGCATGTATTTTCAGAGCAAATATGTTTTCCAAGGTGGGTGGTAATACTACAAGTAACATACATATGGCAATGTTTTATTCAGATTAGGCCTGATCACAAATGTTTCTTGAAGTTCAAGAGATTAGATGTTGATGAAACAAGGGACTGCACTCCTTTGCATCTTTACCACCTGGTATTTTTATGACATGCATCAACAATACAAATCAGCCGTGACAATATGTAACCATTGTCACCATTGGCTTGTGGCTTTTGGCATCACAGCAGCCATGTCAAGGTCAATTCGTCCAGCAGCATTGGCTTATTTGACAGGAAGCTGCTTATCTCAGTTTGGAACCTGGAACAGATAAGCCGTGGCTATAGACAGCAGTAGAAAGAAGTGTAAAAGAGAAGTGAAGAAGGAGAAGAGAAAAGGAAATAAAGAGCTGAGAACAAGTGTCTTTCCCAGTATTATGGGTATTTCCACTTTAGAAATACCATTTTAAGTACTTTCCAGTCTCTTACTGTAATTTTTTGCAACTGTTGGCACATTAGCAGCTATCAGGCCCTGTAGTTAATTGTACTGTAAGTACAGTATGTCATAATAAAGACCAGATTCTTTCTTTAGTAGCCTGTTCAGCTCAGGGTAATCTACATTTCCTCTATATAAACTCATTTCAGTAAGCTGCTCCCCTTGCTACACAAAACGTAAAATATGAGAAGTTCTATGATATTATAGATAACTAACGAGCTCTTGGGACTGAAGTAGCAGTTTTCTTATGTAACTACATTTCTACAGATTTTTTTTTCCACAAAAGATACCAACTGTGGCAACCATTACCATAGCAATGCATTATGTATGCTTCCTCACACAATATCCCATGCCTCAAAATATCCAGACCTCACTTATCTATTCTCCCTGAATTCTGCTTTCAACAAAACCTGAAAGCAAGCTTTTGGCCTTGTAAACATTTTTCTGATCTTTGAATTTCCCTAATTTTTGGCTTTTATATTTAATTACTGCAGCCTGTAACTTATTTTTGGCTATTCTTTGCAAGGAATGCCCAAAAGATTGTTTTTTTGCATTCGAAAACATCAGAGTACATTGGTATTCCAGCTAAATCCCACACTCTGGGAACTGTGATGGGGCTTCTGTATGCATCTTAGGCCACCTCTTCAGTATCCAGGGGAGCCTTTTTCAATTTCTTGTGCTTCCCAGGTACAGTTGGCAGTCTTAGATCAGGTCAGACACAGACAGGGTTCAAGTCTTACAGCTGCATTTCCAGCCACCCAACAGTCTTGTCTTCAGATGACTCCTCCCTGCTCTAGTGGCTGCCTAAGGGTTGATACAGGCTGATGGAATGGAAGCCTCGGGTTTGAGAAGGGCTGTGTGAGGGATGAGCTGCAGCTGGCAGTGTGCGTTCCCACTGCCACTCTGCTCATCCATCACTTGGGGGATGGACATATTCTTGCTGTAATCTAATTTACATTTAAACCCTCTTTGAATAAGAGATCATAACATCTGAGTAAAATCTTCTCACAGAAGCCTTCTGTCTTAAGATTTAGCTATACTTAGGAAGATTACCTCTGTAATATTAATAATATATTCTTTGCCACTGCCCAGCTCCATCAGCACTGCATCATAAAATTTCCATAAGAATATTTCTTCTGTGAGTGTTTTTGGCATATGCTCTGCTTGCATACTGGGGAAAAAAAATCCATTAAACTATATGTAATAACATAATTTTGACCTTTTTGTCATACCAATACTCCCATAAAGACATACTTAGATTGTAAATACTTCTAGTCGAGAATAAATCTCTGTCAGTATCACCTGGGAACTCCAGTCCTGAAGTAACAATAGCACCAAGAAAAAGATACTCACTTTATGAAGGGGGGAAAAAATTGTTGTTGCTTTTGGTATCATTTCCAATATATGTATTTAGTGGAGTGTTTGGGAAAATGTGTGTTGTATACAGCATGAATAGTCTTGCAAAGGTCAGCACAAAGTTTCTGGAGTTCCTGCAGTGAGAGTGTATGGAGCTGTTTGCTGTGCAAGCTAATGATTTCTCAAGAGGCAGAGAGCTATATATACAATCACTTAAAGCAGCATTTCAATTAATCAAATTACTTTTCTTTTTTCATGTCTTTTAAGACTGAGCTGGGAATAAAGATTGTCATTAAACTGAGAACACTTTTACACAAGTATATTGACCCCGATGGCCATTCTTCACTGTGTTTTTAAACCAAAGTGGAATGTTGAACAAACATCCACAAAATTGCAGTACAGGCACTGCAATCTTCAGGATGTTTCATAATGCCAGAAGGAAACTGATAAATACAGAAACAGACTTATGAACTGATTTTAGAAGGGATAATAATCATTTGTCACCAGTGCTCAATTTCATGATGCATTTAATGATTTTTGAGACGGCTATACATTAGTCTATATTGGCAATGCAACGCTTGTACAGAAATGGCCCAAATAAATTTTCATTAATACATCAAAAAGATTATTATCTTCTACTTACACGTTTTTTTACAGTGTATGTGTCACAGCCAAAGAAATGCTCTTAAATGCTTAGGTTCAAGATGGTTGCTATCCACAATGAAGTCTGCATCATAGCTTGGTTTCACTAGTGTACATTAAAGGAGATTTTCACCTCCTGTTTAACCTCATTTATTGACATAAGTGAACACCTGGGGAAAAGTCCTAGGGTAATATATTCAAGTTTTGGGTTTTTATTAAGGAGTTTAGTATCAAAAGTACGACTTGTATTTTAAAATGATTTATTTATGTATTTACTTTACTGGAGTAGTAACCCTGATGGTTTTATTCATTGGTATGAATTTTCATTTATGGACACGGTTATAAATGAAATGTATGGAATTGCCTGCAAGTTAATTTGGCCTATTATCTGTATTTCTAAATTTATAGATATCATGGGAGAAAAAAAAATAAAAGAAAAGTACTTGTCAGTAATACAGACAGTTTAGTAAGAACTGGTGGTTGGTGGTCTAGAGCAGCCAAAGTATTGTGATGCAAGAAGAACCTATTGGGAAACTCTTCTCCAATACTCTTCCACTGTTCTTTATACTTTATCTCAGAAAATAAGAAAAAAAATCAGTAAGAACAAAACTAAAAATCTTAGGCAAAATATACTATTAGTTTAATAAGCAAAGATACCTTTTAATCTGAGCCTGAAAAAGGCACTGTTTGATTTAGACTAGAGATTAGGATAAGGCAAAGGTAGGAAATAGAGGAGATGAACCAAAAAATTAGAAATACTTTTTTCTTTTTATTCTGTGACAAGGCAAAATGAAGTCTGATTGAACAGAACAATTAAGTATTTATTATCTTAGCAAAATCATAAGTAATCTGTAGAATTTATTGTCATCATATAGGATCAAAACCAATAATTTAATGGTATTCAGAACTGGATTTTGTTTTTGCATTAGTAACAGGCACTTCCATAATCTTGCTAACAGTAAATTTCATTTCCCTACCATATTGTAAATGCACATTTATCAGAAGAGTGTTTAGAAGAAACATCTTCTAGGAAGAGTTTACTCTTACGAAAGTCCAAAGCTAAGGCAGCTGTGCTAAAACAGGCAGTACACCCCACAAATTCTAGAGGGCTGATGCAGGAAAACAAAATCTGTGCTACTCTGCATCATCTACACCGCTTTACAAGATGTCTAAAACCAAAAATGCAGATTAAAATGACAGCATATGAATGACCATAGCCTACACCATATTTGCCAACATAACCCTGCAGCATTACCTGAAGAATTTCAGAATCCAGTGAATCCTTGTCTCTTGGTTCTGCCTTCTGTCAAGATTTATGTTCCACTGTGCCAACTACTCCCATGGCTTTAGTAAGACACAATCAATCAGCTGTTCCAGGAACCATTTGGTCCTTTATGTGCACTGGGTGTTTTCTCTTCTCTTCTTCTCAAGGCTACTTTCTCAACTCTAAATTAAAGGAGTAAAGTAAAAATACTGATTGGAAGTTTCTGTATGTTTGTTAAATGTATAATGTCCCTAGAAACCAATTATGTGATTTTGCATAGAAAATAAAAATACTTTGATTTTTCACCAGATTATATTTCAAAATAATATAGTAAGGTTTAAATTAGTTATTTAATGATAAAAATTAAGCACTTTTTGTCCTAGAATTACTGAATAAGGTTTTGGGGGTTTTTTTATGATTTAAATACCACAGAATATCTTAAATATGTTTTCTGATAGATCTGGGGCAGCAAAACCCTTCTGGACATTTATCTCTGAAATTACATTGAGAGGAATAAACAGCTGTCGGGAATATAAATGCTAACTCATCAGAATGCTGACTCAGTGCTGTAGAAATCAAAATATGTACATCTACTGCAGAGGTAACATGTCATATACCAACTAGCCATATTTTATCTTGGCCAACTATAAAACCAGTTGAACAAAAATGCTGGAACAGGGAAGTGGAAAAAAATTATAAATGGGAATAATTTTTAAGATCCTTGTAAAGATCTGCCATATGACCTTAAAAATAGAATCACAGAATAGTTTGGGTTGGAAGGGACCTTTTGAAGGTCATCCAGTCCAAACCACTGCAGACCAGGTTGCTCAGAGCCCCATCCTGCTTGACCTTGCCTGTTTCCAGGCCCCTACCACCTCACTTGGCAATCTGTGCCAGTGTTTCACCACCCTCACTGTAAAGAATTCCTTTCTTCTATGCAATCTAAATTGGCTCTCCTTCAGTTTAAAACAAGTGCCCCTTCTCCTATCACAACAGACCTTGCTAAAAAGCTTGTCCCCATCTAATAACCCCAAAAGTAACCATCACAGTCAGGATGTTTTTGTTGGTCACCTTCAGTGGCAAAACCCTGTACGCTTCTGGGATTGAAGAGATAACTCAAGAGGCAAGAGTTATCATGTGATTTAAGGTCCACTTCTGCTTTCTCTGCAAGTAATAGAATTTCTTTGTTTTGTTGAAGCAGGATTTAACAATGAAGGGCCTGAATCCTCTGCAATGCCATATTAATGCTTAATGTCCAATCAGAGACATTGGTCCAATTTTGACATTGACTATGAGCTGAATGCTAGTGACTTTTTGTACTAAGATTTATTAAGTGTGGAAATCTGTTACAGGAGAAAATGATTGTATTTTACTAAATATACTGATGATCTGCCAACAGATGTGAGAAGGTTGGAGGTTTTTTTCAAGTTTTGTTCTGGTAATAAATTCTGTTAGGAAAATAACTGCTATCTAGGCATTATTTCAGGACTTTTTATCCAGATTAATTTTATCTTTGATACTTTGGGTCAACTATCTTGACTTAGTTGAAGCTCTCTGTACTCTGTGGTGAAGATTTTGGCTCAGTCTGGAGTTTTATCCAAGCAAGTAGTGACCTGGACGAGTATGATTTTCTGGTGGAACAAATTACTTTACATTTAATGCATTTCTTGCTTAACATTTCAAAATTATATATACATGTGAATGAATGTCTATATATTCCTAAAAACATTTCTACAGTTGCTGATATTCCCTGTTCTATTTCTTCAGTGATCTGCATCTGGCAATTCTGTGCCAGATATCAAGGTTGATAGAAGGCATCAGCCTCTATCTTATAGAAGGATGAGCACCTAGTTCTCTAGATATACACTCTGCCATAGGTCCTGCAGCAATGCTGCAAAGGAAGAATTTGCTTTTCAAAAGTATGACCCCAAGCATTACTCAGCAATGATGGCTAACAAAGGGAAAGAGCAAAACACAGCAAGAAAAATTTCTTCTGAAATATGACATTAAAGCTGAAAATTCTTTCCATTGAACAAACCCACCCCTCTGCAAAAAGAGAATCAAAAAGCAGAAAATCTTAAGGACTTCATGCAGTGAAATCTTTCTAAAGATAAAAGATGACAGAATACAGGTCTATTACTTAAAGAAATCAAAATATTCATAAGATACACTACATCACAAAAGTATAGACTTCCATTTTCAATTTTGTAACCTCAAGCTTAATTCCTTTATTTGTTTCAACTCTTCAAGCAATCAGAATTTCTCAAGTCAGAATCTTTCCAGGCAGCTGAATTTCTCTGCTGGGCTCTTTGATCCTGTGACATCTTTGTCATGCCCAAGTTATCATGCAGTTTCACAAGGGAGCCCCAGGTTCTGCAAAACCCAATCCAGAGGCATTGTTTTATTGCCCTAGGTAAAGCAGTCTAGTTTTGTAAACTGAGTGAAATTTTCCCTGTACTGGCATGTTAGGCCTTCTGGTTCCAAATCATCCAGCTGTTACTAATCTGTTATATAGCTAGTATCTCTTTGTGCTGTATGATCCATAAGCAGCCAACATTTCTGCATATTTTTATACATCAACATGCTTAATAACCTGTAACATTAGAAAATACACATGCAGATATTCTAGGACAAGACTGCAGCTTGGACCAACTTAAGACCACGGCATATCTACTTTTGGTTTGAGAAATTACTTAGTCAAGGTATTCAGTTCCTGAACATATTTTGTTAAAAATCCGTGAAGCAACTTTTAGCTACTTTAAAATAATTATCATAACTTACAATTTTTACTTGTCCTTAATATATTTCGTCTCCTTGTTAAAAATAGAAGAGAAAAAAAAAAGAAAAAAAAAAAGGATGAACCTCCCTTCACATAATTTTCTCTGCCATTTTTTTAGTGCTATAATCTTACATGAGAAGGTTAAAAGGAACTTTTTCTAATTACACTCCTAGGTACAATATCTCTGATCTTGCCTCTTAAACTTCCTGACTTATGAAAGATTTGGTGGTTTAACCATCTTTGCATGGTTATCTCACCCAGACCTTCACATCTGGCACCAGTATCAGCACAGATAGAAACAATCTGAAGCAATTTAACCTCGCATTCTAATTCCAGCTTCTGTTAACAGCCTTTCTTCAGCTGTTCTACTTCTAAATTAGCTTAGGATTTCTTATGTCATGGTAGTTCTAATCCTTCTAGTTAGGGGCATGTTATCCAGTGGCAGCCCCAGGACTAGATTTGCAACTTATCTGCAAACATTCTTGCTGCAGAATTCAGGAAAAAATTACGGATTTGTGTTTATTTTATATTAGCAGTTTCATTTCCATTGCTGCTGTAAATATAGATGCGATAATGATTTATTTCTGAAATAGATTTTTACCTTGAGCAGTCCTGCAAAATGTAGCTTCATTTATGCAGAATTGGCCCACAGCTTCTGATCCCATAGTTTAGCTTTCTTTTTTGTATTTGACAGTAAGCTTTGGATTTGCCACCAATCTTGGTGAGAAAAGTCTCCTCAGAGCACAGCCTGGATTACACAATTCTCTTCCATCTTTCCTCTTGACTTTCTACTGCTCCTTTAATTTACCTCTTGCAGCCATGAAACTATAGGAGTTTCATAAATTTTCCGGGTTCCCTCAACCTTCTGTCGTGAACTTTCTGTTCTGAATTTCACATTCTCTATATCAAGTTTATTCTCTATCCCTTTGGCAATCTGGTCTCTCCTGGAACATACACCTTGGGAAATTCTGCACAGGAGCAGTTAATGACTACTCAATCTCAGCTCTTGCACTTTCATTTGGGACTCTAGAGCATGCAGTAATGAAGCCTGATTAAGTATGGTTGGAACTATGTGATACTTCTGTACAATAAAAATACAGATTGAACATCATTATTTGGGATGAGCACCTGAAATAAATCTGTTGACTTAGATATTTTCTTCTTTAAAAGTGATTTTTCTTTAAAGCAAATAAGTCTTTCAAATAGGAAACAAGGTTCATACTCACTCGAATCTTTTTGTGATAGCTGTTTTAAATCCAGCAAACAAAATTTTGTTTTAAATCAATGTAAATTCTCTGAGTAATAGGAGTGCCAGTGCTGCAGGATAATAAAAACCTGGCGCAGAGACATCGCTGTCATGGAGAAATGTTTGGTTGTTGCATTAACTAATAACAATGGATGAATTAATCAGTTTGCTTTTCTTCATTGTCAACCTGGTAGACTGTGATTAAGTTCTCTACTGCTGGCCATGGTGAGGGGTTTATTTTTGTCTTATTGGCTTATATGGCTATTTTTCTTTTGCCAATACAATCCTCAGTCTATTCTTAGGTCTCCATAGACATCTCCCTATAAGTGTTACACTTGTTATAAAGAACTGTGTCAGAACAGCCACACTCTCCCTTGGGAGGCATTTGATCATTCTTTTTATCTAGATCACTTAAAATCTTCAAAGACCAGCTGTACCTGGGTATTAATGCTCTTTCAGAACCATATGTTTCCCTTCTGCACAAAACCCATGTAAGGGGGACACTTACATAAAAATCTTGCTGCAAATTATTTCTACATGCTCCTTCTGTAGCGGATAAAGGATAAGGGACAAGCAGGAACACATGATTTTAATCAACCCATGGACGGCATAAGAAAGCCTACAGGACATTTAAACACTGCTAGATTTTTTCCCTCCCTTCCTCAAAGCCTTCCCCAAAGTAATGCCTGCCTGCAAATAACCCCTGCCTATTCAGCTAAGAAGAAATACAGAGAGCACTTTTAGAACAAGGCACAGAGTTCTTGCTTGATGTGTTTCTCAGTTACAGAATTCAGAATGTTACATTACTGTGCTATCTGTTGCTACAGGCAGCATACAGACATACGATGGCTGCCTCATAAAGAAACATTAATTACACAATTAGCCCACTCTGCAGAAGTTTGAAACATATTTTACATATGGCTTTGGCCCACTGGTTTCCTCTACTTTTCACAAGCAAATATGCCATCATTATTAGTAAAAACACAGCAAAATAAAGGCAATATGCAGCAGGCAGGCACAAGAGGATCATTTAAGTTCAATTTCCAAGTTGTCTGATTTTCTGGGTTTGTTCATCTCTTCAGTATCATTCTCCTATTCTTCACATGAATTTCCTTAAAACTTTACAAAGTTATTACTAAAATATACATGAGAGAATAAGGCAAGGTAGGAGGAAGGAGGTAGATTCCTTCTACAAACAAATGTAAAAAAAGGAATGATCTTTATAAACCACATGTAAACCTTGTTCATACAAACAGAGCTCAATTATATGGTTCCATTAATTATTCAGAAGATTACATAAAACTGGCATGTGCAATTCAGGTGAGGGTGCTTCTCTTTTCTCTGGGCTGACAAGAGTAAGTGAGAATAATTATATGTACCACAGTAACTAGCAGTGTCTGGTAAATACAGTGAAATTAGAGAATGAAGAATAATACCTGGGGAGGGGTGAGTTTGCTTCTTCCAGTTGTTGGCTGTATGTCAAATGCACAGCACAATTTATGAGTAACTTCAGCACTGCTGCTGCTGCAAAAAATGGAAGACAGCATTGTCACTTTGTGTAGGTGATACAAGATGAATTTGTTCTTTGTAAAACACTTGCAACAGACTGCAAAGAAAAAATTAGCTTATGATATTGGAGAGGGAAACATCAAAAAAGAAAGCACATCACAAGCTAGAAACAAACTCCATGGAAATGTCTCAAGATGTCTCAATATTGGGCCTGCAGAAGAAGATGAAATCTATAGTGCTTTTATATGGGTTATTTCATTATTAGTCTCTTTCTATTCAGTGCTGGCCAGAAAACATGTGAAGAACCAGAATGTCTCTTCAAGGTCTCTTGGCTGAAAATAGCAGAAAATAGTCTTCTCTTGTACTGTCTAGTGAAGGCCAATTGAATTCAAAGGGCAAGTAGCTGGTTGCTAGACCAAAACATGCTAATGGCATTTGGAGAAACACAAACTGAGACAGGAGGTGATAAGATTATGTACTGTGGGTTAGGAGAGGACATGGAGTCATTTTAAAATAATGCTATATGCTAGAGCAGGAATGTTTGTCCCTGGTGAGTGTTAGGTGTGTGAACAGATAACCATTACATTTACAGTAGTATGACAGTGCCTTTGCAAGAGAAAAGCAGTGTCAGTTATTTTGGCATTCTTTGCACTATAAAAGACCTATGGCAAAGAAAATGGAAAATGCAATTTCAATCTGAAGATTATATTCAGGTAATATTTGGAGCCAATTCCCCCAGAAATTCATCGCTCTTGAGGTTGGAGCTATTCACCATTATACTACTTCAGAGACTCTCATATAAGAGATGACAGAAATGCAAATGAGATTCTATGCATTATATTTAATTTTACCCTATCATATTCACTTAGAATCTTAGCTATGACCTTGAATTTGGTTGTATTTGTAATACAGTCCACCAGAGAGAAGCTGAGCTTCAACAGCATCAGATTTGTTATGAGATGTCAGATGTCTGCATAAAGTAGGATGACAAGTAGCTGAGAATTGACATTGGTGCTATCCTAATCTTAAATCCATCAAAAGAATAAAATTCCTTGCAGCCAGAACAGCATCAGGATACTTACGTAGAACTTTTTTCTTTGCTACTGGACAACTCTATTCCACTGCTATGCTAAATAATTTTTCTTAGTGTGTTTTCCAGCCATTAGAAATTTTTCAGATTTGAGTTGTATAAGAGAGTTTAATGTTTTAATCTGGTGGAATAGCATTATTTTGTCAAAATTTACAGAAGTCAGTAGGAATTACATAGATAAATACATTTGATCATGTTACCAGGTAAAAGGTGCAATACAATGCTCAGAAGTTGCAGTAGAAGGGATCATTTAAAAATAATGCATCCTACTGAGAGATATGATCATATAAAAATACAGGAAGGCAAGAGCAGAGTCTATTTCTGTTTTGTTCACGGAGTAGATATCACAGTAGTATATCACATTTCATAAATGCTCAAGACAGGTGGTATGTAGGTTTTTTGCATAAGATAACCGGAACCTTATCTATTGAATGGAGTGAATCCAATATCATGGGATCCACCTTAATCTTTGCCTTCAGGTTCACAGGAAACCTTCCCTCTGAATAGTTGCAGAGCTTGTGATTTATTGCTGCTGCCACAGTGATGTGCACAGATCACCAGACTGAATGTGTTTTGCAGTGACTACTTGCAAGTGTTGGTATTTTTGCTTTGTTCCTACAAACACTATGTCTTCTGTCTTCTAGAGAGATCTGTGTTTTCGTTTAGTGTCAGTGTGCTCTGGTACACATTCAAACTGGCAGCACTGCAAAACCCTATCTCCAGCCACTGCGCGGCCACTTGCAATAAGTGGAACATCATTGCTTTTGGCTACATGAGCAGATAAGAAGCTTGATTTCAGTAATTCCATTTGAATAGTCACCGCTGTTTATTTGTTCTGTTGTGTGGTCACTGCTTAATTCATTCTATTTGTTCATCACTAAGGTCCAGCAAAGATTGAGAGGAGGAATATCACACTAGATTTGTGTGAGAAATCAGCTGATTTTCTTTAAAGAAGTTCTCTGGATAGTGTTTGTATCTTTCACTTGGGAGTGAGACCAATGAAGAGGTGCTTCAGTTGCTTGGGCAGTTGTCTGGAAGATAAGTGCACTGAGTTTGAGAGTGTCCTTGATCATTATCTATTAAGCAATGTTTTTTTTCTGTGTTCTGGTTTTCAAATCTCAGTAGTGTTGCAGATGGCTCTGAGGAAGAGTGTGCGCTACTGCAATAAAATGAAAAGATTTGCTGAGATGTTCAGGGTGCCAAGAGAGATCTCTATAGCTCTTATAGTTAATCTTCAAAATTTATCCTTTGTATATTATTAAAAAAAATTTCACAAAAAAACCCTTGGGGTTCTTTAACTTAAAAAACAAACAAACAAACAAAAAAAACCCCAAAACCACACCAGAGCTTTATTTTCATTTTTTTTTGCATCCTCTCTTGCTGCTCCAAAGTCTGGAGAGCCAACAGCTCCCAAGAAACCACAGTGCTGAGTAAGAACCAGTCAGCTTCCTAACTGCTTGGGTGCTCTTTACATGCAGATGATGGGCAAATTGATTAGTTGGCAAAAAAGCAAGTGAGCTTTTCAGTCTGCTAGTGTGTAATGAGAAAAAAAATTAGCAGGTTTTAGTGAGAAGAGTAATTATCCTGTAACTGTTAACATGGTGCATACTGCCATTGCAGCAGTGCAGATCACAGTATGACACATCTCAGGACAGACACAATCCAGGTCACCTTCAGGAAATCACTTGTTAGAAATGCTGTTCCCAACACTCACCAAAATGCCTGGATTGGACCACGCTACCAGACCCTCACGTGGTATAAAACGATCACTTCCACGTGGCCTTGTTCTTTCATGCCAGCTGAGTACACCTGACCCCAACATGGTCTTTCTTTTTCTTTCAAAGCTCCAAGAAAACATGTTAAATAATTAGAGGCAAACAAAGGGAAAGGACAGAGAGTATATTGAAATATAGCTTTCTTTCATATCTTTTGCTAATTTGTTTTTGAAACATGATTGGAAGTAGAGATATTGCAATAACAGAGAATACTACTGCAATGACCAATTTCAAATTGGACAAATAAAATCGATTCCAACAGTATTGTACAGGCTTCTGGTTTTTTAATGTCTAAAAACAAGCAAGGGAAATATTATATAAACCAGAAAAATATTACATAAGCAGCCATAACAGCAAAAGCAGAGTTAGGTCTATTTATGTTACCAGACAAAACCTCACTAGTGCATTATTTGTGTTATTCTTTTGCTTAAAATCAAGTGACTGACTCACACCACACCACACAACTCAAATCCAAAACTTTGTGCTCTCTGCTAAGGGGTGAATGGCAAATTGCTTAATTACCCCCATTTTCTCTTTTGCTATTCATGCTTTCCCCAGGATGGAAGGCCTGATGCAATTTGATAGTGTAACATCAGGAATGCCATAAAGGCAGTTTTATTTTTATACTGGGGCAATTAAAAAAAAAAATTGGTCTACTCACAGCAAATTTGGAGCCAGACCATCTATGCCAGAAGTAGCAATAACTGCAGTGTATAAAAGAAGCTAGAATTGATTGTGCCTTCTCTAAAGCAGAGGACAGAAATTTGCTTATTTGATATAAAAATCTGGTTTGTAGCAAGATCGTTGATCTGCACATGAATTATTATTGTTTATAAAAAAATGACTAGAATCTAGAAAAGTCTGACACTGGTTAGTAAAAGATGGATGAATATAAATCCCCTGTGTGTTCAATACAGTAAAAAAAATTGCTTGATATTCAAAATTACCTGTATCTAGAATTAACAGATCTGTTCTTTCTTTCCATCTTTTAGATAGTCTTGAAAGAAACGAAAAGGTGTTTCATATTCTTCATTTGCATACCCCTGAAAGAATGATATCTCTTAAATTTTTGTCACATTGAAAATATTGGTCCAAATTAATATAAAATATTTTCAATAAAACAAAGTTGAATTGGGATACCTAGACATATATTGTCTGAAGTTAGGCTTTGATAAATTGAAACATTTTCAAAACTTTGCCTCAAGAGTTCCTTTAAGCTGATTTTTTCCCTCTCATGTCTTTCTTTTTTTAATATATAACCCCTCGTTCACATGCACATCCTTAATGGGAGAGCTCTATCTCACTGGAACGTTGTAAGTGCTACCTCTGCTGCTTTCTCACAATTAAAAATTTAGTGACTAAAAGACCAGATCTTGCAGATTCTTAGCAGCATGAATAGTTTTTGTTCCTGAAAATATTCATAGAGGACTTCTGAAAGCTTTGTAGCTGCACACTGTAAGCAGTACTGCATTTGAATCTGTGGTCAGATAGGGTGCCATGGCACTGGGGACGGCAGCAGCCCATTACTGACGGCAGCAAAAGTGACAGCCTGGGAATCAGTCTTCATCCTGCTGGGTGCAAGCTGATTCTATCACCACGGGGGGTCCAGATACTCACCAAAAAATAAATTCCCTGCAGCATCAAAGCTTTTGCTATTACATTCAGCTATATTTTAAGTTAGCTTTCCATTTCCTAATTTCCACCTGTTCGGCTTCATTTATGTATCCTATGTTTTATGATCTATGAGAATGTTATGAGAGGCAGGTATATAATAACAGTGTAATCATCTGGGAAACAACTGGAATCTCAACCAAAATTTCATGTAGGGTTCCCTACACTGGAATTACAGGAATATTTGGGTATACTAATACTGATAAATATTGAGCACTTAGTTTCTTCATCTATGTGTAAAAATCTTGTTTATCACAATTTTATCATTTTTACTCTTTGTTTTCATTATATCTTTTATTTGGGCAGGACAATGACAAGAGTAGGTTGTAGTCCATCATTTTTTAAAATTTTTTGTAGTTAGTTCCACTTCTTTCCAGGCCAGAAAAGAGTAATATTTGAATGTTGATAATGTTTTTGGGTTGAATTGCTTTATTAAAGTTGTGTAAAAAAAAAATCTGATTAAAATCAGACTTAGCATGATTTTTAAAACATTTGAATAATTACCATAAACAATATCTCTGTAATGAGCTCCACTGACATTTTTTGTGTTCTTTTCATAGTAAATTACTGTATATTTGCCTCTAATTATAGCAAATCCTATTACATTAATTTTCATTGTACTGCTAATCTGATTAAAATAGTATAACATTAACAGTCATACACATGATAATGAGAACAGCTTTATACTCTAAGCTTTATACACTCTAATGAGAACAACTTTCTTCTTGAAAATGAAAAATGGTTTTCATATTTGTGATAAGTATGCAAATGTACAACTAGAGACATAAAACAGTCTTCAACTCAGATTATAAATAGTTTCAATACATTCAGGAAGCATCCAGCTAACCTTCAGACATATATCTCATGAATGTGGAAACACTACTATCAGTATTTAATTAAAGATATTAAAGATGCTAAATGAGGCTCTGAACTTATAAATTTCATATTTATAATATTGTAAATAAATTATAGTTAGACATTTTTATTTATAATATAAAAATAATTTCTAAAATTAGGCATGTTTATCAATTTTGGCAAGAGAAACTGCTAACATTTTAGTAATTCTCTCTGTCATTTTGATCTACTTATCCTGATGTGTACAGGTACCATGCACAAATCTCACTATTGAACTGAAAACAAAAGAGGCAAAGTAAGCAAGTCGTTTTTCTAGACAACTGAGTGCAACCATATAGATTGGTCCTCATCCCAGATTTTTCACAATGGTTCTATAACACAACTACCACAGCAGTTCAGGCAGCCATGTTTCTTTCTCAGCCTGCAATATTCTGAATTTTTGTTTTTCAAAATTTTACACCTTTCCTCCAGGGAACAGTAATTATCCCCTGCTTTTCACAATCTTTTCTTTTCTTTTAACTGTTGTGTGCTTGGAGGCTTCCTATCAGGCACAGCATCTAAAAAGGAAAGCTATTAACAACTCTACATCCCAAACTCACAGCAAGGTCTCATCACACCTCACCTCAGAATTACAGAACCTCACAGCTCCACCAATGCACAGTTAGGAAGATTAATTAATTAGATCTTTGTGTCCTAAGACTGTGATGTGTTGCAGATGGCAGTCTATTCCTTGGAATCTTTTCTGGGAAGCGATGTTACTTACGCTTCTCTTTGCTTGCATCTCACATTGAAATTGTATGCTTGGTGATTTCTTCCCTCCAGTAGTTTTCTACATGAATAAGCCGTATCAGAGAGCACTAATGGAATTCATGCATATGCTTATTTTTTTTCTACATTAAGCTTATTTTATCCTGTGAGAGGGTCATGCTTGTCAGGCATAATGTGATATTTGGATAATTTTGACTTAGGGTGGTTTTCTTTTTTTAAGAGTAAAATCTTAGCATTACAAGCTTGCAAGGAATGGGTATAAATAAAATCACTGGACAGTGGCTGCAGAAGTCCACTTTGGTCCAGCCTGAATCCCTCACTTTAATATTGTTCTTATTTTTGCAGTGACTTAAAATTTGCTTGTAATAGTATAAGGCAATTCCACATCAGACTTGATAGAACAGCACTACCACCATTTGTATGGAAAATCACTTCTAAATGCCCTGACTGTAGGGAAATAGGGATACTTGCTTGCAAGGTTCTTGTAAATATTTCAATTTCTTAATCGAGAAATCCCTTTCTTCTTGATTATCCACAGTAAAGTTATTTATTCCCTGAATAAATTCTCTTAAGATAATCTCTTCTTTTGAGAAAGCAAGGTGAACATTCTTTCCTTCCAAAGCAAAATTATTTACCTCTTTTTATTTTGACAGCCCAAATAAATGATCAGGATGAACAGTTTCAGAAAATGCAAGCTAGTTTTAAATGACGGTGTCAGTTCATTACTGTGCCAACTTAGACCCACAGTTCTCTGCCACCAGTCAAGCCAGCTATCATGAAGGCACTTCAAAGAAATGGGAAAACTTCCCTTTGTGTACATGGTCAATTATGTACTAAAGTGCCATAGGAAAATTCCCTCAAGTGCTTCTGATTATTTTTTATGATGGCACTGTATGTATCTATACATATACATCTATAAAATCTTCACTTAATATGTATTTTATGAAAAAAGCAGTAAGAGACCAGAAAAAACTCTTTGAATTATAGTCAATAAATCCATTAATGTGAGTATAAAGAAGCCCTAGTAGATCAGAAAAAGTCACAGAATCAGATATTTTAAATGCAGTTAGGAAACATACAAACATACTTTTTGCTTACTTTTGAAGAGGAAGAAAATAATCCCCAGAGTAATTGAATCTGACAAACTTGTAGATTCTAAGGAATTGTTTGTCTTTGACAGATAGGATTCCTCTCTTTTTCTTTCTGGAAAGAAAATGGAAGCTGTAACAAGTTTACAGATGGCAGATTGAAATAGCAAGGAAGTTGTTACAGTAGCTTTAATGGAAATCTTTATTAATATTATTACTTTAATTGACTACCTATACAAATTCACATTACTAACAATTCCTGCAGAAAAAAAACCTTCCTTAGTAAATAGGAACATTTTGATTAGAGATGGAGATCAGTGAACTAATGACATATTTTAATGTCACTATTGTATTCTATCAGTCTGGACCTCTGCCACTTTACCAACTGAACTGTGTAATAAAAAGTTCTCAAATCATATTAAGTACCACAGAAGCATAGAACATGAAATATATAAAGATTTTTTTATCACTCATTGGAGTAAAAGTCAGCAAGGGGAACAGGTTCATCCTAGAAGTAAACAAAATGTTAATTCTTCAGCATACACAGTAGCACAGTATTGAGAACTATATGGAACAGATGATATAACGCTATGAAAAGCGTCTGATACAGGCACAGCTCAGCTAAAATTAGGACTATCCTATGATTCAAATAAAAGAAGTTATTTATTATTCCATGATACCAGCAACAAGTTTATTTAACATTTTATTTAGTTCTAATAAATTTTGCAAACCTGAAAGTCAATCCAATTGAATGCTTGAAATGGGCCATTAAGGGCTAATCTGCCCTCAGAAGTTGCTGATGTGATCATTACATTACTGATAAAGATGCCAGTTATTCTGATAAGATTATTTTTTTTAATTTTTGCCAAACAGTAGCTTATACAGCTTTGTTGAACAAAACAAGCTACATCAGCAAATAAAAAGTATTTTTGCTTGTTCACCAGCACAACTATGCCAGTTAGAAGTGCAGTATTTTTTCCTCACATTCTTGCAGAAAAACATTATCTGAAGTAATTTAAGCATAGCCAAGACTTTAAAAAGTGCATTTCTATAGTGTGTCCAAAGAGTCTTTTGAGTCAGACCTAAATTTCCCCTCATCCTGTGAGCACAGTCAAAACTGACACGTGAGAGTTTGAAAAGGAAGGCACCTAGTGACAACTGGCACTACCGGGTGGTGTGATGGGCTGATGATAAAGGAAAGCAAGATAAGGTTCTGCAATCCCAGTGACAGGCTCACTGAAATCAAGTCTAAAGTCTGCAGGGGCAGATAATGCTGCAAAATCTTGCTTTGCACTGTCTGGAACCTCACATTTATGCTATCAATATTAAGATAAAAAAAAAAAAAGAGAGGCATAACGTAGGATGAAAAGAGCTTTTCGCCACAATTACACTTCCTCAGTTTTAGCAGCTGGGGAGCTCCTGATGTACAACTGCCTCAGTGGCACCCTCTAAGCTGCAGTGAGTCAGTCTCCTGCTGCTGGCAACAGCCTAAAATCACCATGGCAAGGGCTAGGACTGTCACACACACTGGCATTAAACTCTACCTTCTCGGGCTCCTTCCATCAGTTTTCTGGATACACCCCTGTCCTGGTGTAAACACACAATCATGAGTGGAGCTGTGCCAAGAGCACATCCACTCAGTGCAGCACTCAAACACAACATTGCAGCTCCTAACTGTGAAAGAGCAGTCTGTTCCTGTGAGCCAGGAGCTGCATTGGAAGGTCATCCTGGAGACAGGCTTCAGAAGAGGCCAGGGCATCAGAGGCTGTAAGAAATAGATTATATACAGCTTGTTCTAAGGTAAAGTCTGCAGCTGAGTTACCTGAGCAAATACAATTAAGAAATTAATATAGTTCTCCTGGATTTGTACTGAAAAAACCCTATGAAACAGCTATATTAACCTAAAAGGAATTCAATTGTTTTTGAACACACTAGGCTCAAAAAGCATTTCAGTTTTCTGCAGTGAAGGAGAGTGTATTCTGTTAGATAGAAGTGGTTTGCATGGAGAATGGCAAATAGCATCAGAAAGCCTCTCTTGCATGGATCTCTACCTTAGAAATTTTGGTCTTAGCTCAGCAAACAGGTCCATGCAGGCCTCAATAACAGTGGGATGGCCGGATGCTTCCCCCAGTCTGGAAGTTGCTGATTGACTCCTGTTAAAAATAGCTTGTTCATCCAAAAGGCAAGAAAGACTGGATCTTTTTATTCTTTCAGCATATATGTAAAACATTGGTGCTTAAAGCAAGATGTTCTGAAAGGCAATATATAATGAAGCCACACTAAGACGGAACAAGGAAAACAGAAATAATGCCAATTAAAACTAGAGGATAAAATGTCTTCATTAATAACCGGTTTTTATCTCTGTAATGCACATCAAGAAGTACAGAAGATGAAGCATAAAATGGACATAAGTTAATTTGTAATACCAGATGGATAGAATATAATAGCTAAAAACTATAGAGCTAAATTTGGAGTAGCTGTCATTATTCAGCAAATTTAAATAGATTTAGGAATCCCTATTGAATTAGGAATAGGAATCATATCACAGACTTTTAAAGAAGTTTTGAATATACACCCATGTAAGTCTTTATGCAAGGTACTGTTGTCACATTTCTTAACTCTTTTGTATATAAATACTTAAAATTATGTCCCAAACTTGCTAATGTTAAAGTGAAAAACAATATTTTGAGCTTCTCTAATACACAGTCCTTTTACCAAGTAAAAACCTCTGACAGCTTACCTGCTTCTTCCAGGTCTATCAGCTTCCAAATAAACTTCACTTCCCATATCCTTAGATTGTCTGATGTACAAAATTTCCACCACTACAACCAGATTAAGACTAGATTTTTTTTGGGGGGGGGAAGGATTTCTATATGAGATGCATTTTTCTAACTAACAAACATAGCATTCAAATATTAAATAATAACAACACTCAATATTTAAACTAATACAATCTCATCATTCTTTTAGTCAGCACTTCCTACCATTTTAAGATGTATATTATTTTCTTAATAGTAGTGCACAAATGTAAATGACTACTTCAGTTACAATGTCACTAGCATTCTGTTAATGTTGTCAAGATCAAAATCCAGCCCACACTTACTCTCTTATGTGTGGGCAACAAGAGTTTTTTCAGCCAGCTAATGATGACTAGAAACACAGAAGGAGAAAGCAACGTGTTAGTTTTACAGTTCTTGGTTTTAAGGCGAAGTAAGATCCCTACAGGTTTTCAAACTAATTTGATATACTGTGTATATAAGATATATACTTCCCAGTTAGTATACTAAGAGCATTATTTAAGTACAACAATTAAGGCCACCTCCTTAATCTTCCTAATCATTTCAAGTTAGCTATCCCTCATTGCTTGTAATGCCCGAGCTCTTCAAAGTCAAAGAGCCCATTAACAGCATCTTGAGAGCTGGATATGTACACATTCATACAGGATATCAAGCTGGCATTTGAATTTTTTAAAGCATTTGTGATACAGAATTTCAGGACATTTATGCACATCAGATTTCTTGGCTGCAAATGCAAGGCCATTGAACTCATTAACTACAGTAATGCAACTATTGTGTTTCTAATTAAAATCTGTTGTGCTAGTTAAGTATTGCATTTATCTTCTCTGCTTCCTGTGTAGTCAGTGGGCCCAGGCAGAATTCAGCAGTCTTGAGGTGTATATTAAACATTCACACACAAAATAATCACTGACATGCTCATCTCTGAGCCATAAAGTGACAATATTATTCACATTATTTCTTCCTAGCTGACAGTGCCATGTTAGGACCTCAACTCTGGGTAAGGATTACAACTCATGCTATTCACATTATAGCAATTTAATGAAAAGTTGTCACATCAGCATGGATTTGTTCCTATCTGCATTCTGCAAAATATCTATCTAAACGGTTAAACAGGCCAAAAGTATTTCCCACCCCCATTGATCAATGGTAGCTAGGCGTTACCCCTCACTTCAGGGAGGTTTCTGCTGAGGGTCTCTGATTTTACTGTACCAAGTGTTAGAACTTATTCCAAATGCACTTCTTAAGACACCACTATCTTCTGCTGCTCTTAGTGCTGAGCTTGAGGAGGAAGACACAGAACAGATTAAAGCCACAACTGTGTCACACCTGAGGCGAGGACATAGTTACATGTCCAGCTATTTGTGCTTAAGCACCCAGGAGGGGACCCCTCGAAAATCATTTAATACTTTTAGTTTGGCTTTATCACCATATGATTCTCAAATACACTATAGCTATTTTCCTCATATGGAAATAAAAAAATAAAAAAGGGGTTGCCTGTGGCCTCACCAGGGCTTTTAGGAGCGACTGCCCGAGCAGGCGCTCGGGGTGGCCCCTGCAGTCCCGCGGCCGGAGCTGCCTTCCAGCCGCCCTTCCTGAGGGAGACTTGGCGGGACGCGCCGTCCCCCCTCGCCTCACCACTGCCGCCGCCCTCATCCTCAGCTCACCCGCACCTGTCCTGTCCTCGCCTCGCCTCACCCTCCTGCTGACCTTCCCCCTCACGGGGCCGCCCCGGCCGGCGGTGAGGCGTGTGCCCCGGCGCTCGGTTCCTGCGACCCCACAACCGACACCGTTAGCCGGGAGGGCGATTAAAATAACATGGAAATCCTCTAGGCGTCAATGGGATTAGAGGCGAGGCCGGCGAGACCGGCGAGGCGCGGGCAGCGCTGCGGCCATGGCGCGCCTCTGATGGCGGGAGGGCAGCGCGGCGGCTGCGCCTCATGGGCGGGGGCGGGATACCCCAGGTAATCGGGGAGGGCAGCGGGGCGGGAGCGCCCCGGCGGCGGCAGGGATGGTGGGGAAGGCCTGCTCGCCCCAGGGGCGAGGGCAGGCGGCGGCCGCCCAGAGATAGCCCAGGTGAGGAGAAGGCGAAGCAGGGGGCCTGGTCGGGAGCGGGGAGCGCGGCGGGGGAGAGGGAGGCGCGGCAGCGGGTCGGGGGAAAAGCGCGGGGGGCTGCGA
>VXBQ01002032.1:686111-764435 GCA_013400175.1 Phainopepla nitens | reverse complement strand
CGGCAATGGCAGCGCGGGCTGAGGGCGCGGAGCGGCTCTGGCGGGGGCACCGCTTGCGTGACAGCCCCGGTGTTGCCGCCGATATAGCGCAGTGTGCTCCCGCCCCGGGCTGTGCAGCGCCGGGTCCGAATTCCCTGCCCCTGCTGCTGCTGACAGGTGTACCGAGAAAATGCGAACAGGGAGATGCAGGTCTAATAGATTAGCGAGCGCCAGAGATAGTGCTTTTCAAATATGGTCATTTTTCCTTAAACCCTGCGTTTCCCCTCGCTGATTCTCAGTCCTTTTGTGCTTGCTGATTGTATGCTGGACTGATTTTTCTGGGTGAATCAACAACATGTTATGAAAAATGTATTAAAGTATAGCGGTGTAATGTGGGTGAGTAGGGCACCGACAGGCGTATGGCACTGCAATACCCAGTCACTCGTGGGCGGGCAGGAGCCCACTGTTAGCTCGATGGGAGCAGTGGGACGTGTGTCATCATCAGGACAAATCGTAAGGAGGAAATATGTGAACTTGTCAGATCCTCTGAGAGAAAGATGTCAATCGCAAATCAAAACCACTGAGAATTTCTTATCTGTAAAATGCCAGGAGTGATATTAAGGTGACAGTGGTCATACAGTTTTCTTTCACTGTACTTACCTGGCCCTAGTGAAGGAAGGTAAAGCGTCACAGAAGGTGTGATAGGTCATTTTATTTAAACAGAGATAGTTTGCAAATAAAAGTATTTTCATGACAGCAGTTGTAACAAACATGGGCCTTACATTAATTGTAGAATGTGAGGGTGTTTTATACTTTGTTTTTCCTCACAGCTAGTATAGACAGTGTCAAGAAAATGTATCAATTGAAGAAACATTATGTGGAACTAGTAAGCTTTCTGTCATTAATTCCAGATCTTGCTATTCCTTGCAGATAGAACACAGTTTGATGAATCTGTTCATCCTGATAGTAATGAAAAAAAAAATCTAATGGAGTTTTAGACAAAAATATGTTGTCATGCAGATAGGTTTTATTACATTTAATCAGAGGTTTTTACAATGTATTTGGTGGTTTGATTCTGATTATGTAAGTTGCATCAAGTGTATCATACCTATTTTATTCTCCCCAAGTGCCACTCCTGTCTGTGTGCAGCAGTGGATGCAGTTGTGTGTTACATCTTTTGAGAAGTTTAATTATGGGAAATGTAATGATGGCAGTTGTTCTATTTAATGTTTCATATGTCTCCTTGGAAGCTTTATTTGCTGGCATGTTAAGGGAAAGCTGTATCGTGTGCTTTAAAAGTACATCTGAAAGGACCTGATTCAACTCCTACTTTGTCTTCAGTTGGAGTTAGATTAGCTCTATATTGTCCTGTTTCACAGTGGGATTCTGTGCTTTTTGAGGCACAGCAAAATATTGTAGTGGTTCCACACTAATACGTACCAGAAGCATTGCATTTCATAACATTTCTAACTTGACATCATGTTGCTGCAATGCAATGCTGTGTGAAGATTTAATTGACTAAAAGTGTTAAAGAAAAATAAGGCAAACTTTTTCTTTTTTTAAATTTTAGGGAGATATGTGAATTACTTGAGCATTTGAAAGTATGTCTCTGGGATATTCTTATTAATAGGTGACATGATATGTATTCTCTTTAAGAAATTTAATAGCATTAGGCATTATCTGTATGCATAGATTTTATGCTTATGGGTGAAATACTATTTTCTGATGCAATTAGAGAAGTGCCTAAAGATACTTTGTCATGTTAGTTTTTCCTTATTTGTGCATAATCTTTATCAAATAATACATTAAGAAAATCTGAACATTAGATAGAAAATATGTTGCTGTTACTCAAATGAATGCAATATTTGTGTATATTTACAATACATGAACCAAAAGCACGTTCCAATACTGTATCACTGGAAAAATACCTCAAGAAAACATATAAATCAAGTCTGTCTATATTCGGAGGGTGCTTTTTAATCTCTTTTTATTTGCTTATTTTTAAAAACTTAAAAAAATCTGTTTAACCAATGAGATTCATAAGGTCTTTGATGTGTAAATCCGTATTGTAAGTGGAAATGAAGATATAATTTAATAAAAAAGGGTTAAAATACTCATCCTTTTGTTGGTGGAGATAATCCACCCGAATCCTACTGAAAGAAAATGAAAAAGGTAACAGCAATGTTTTATTTCTTTAGAGAGCATCTGTCACTCCAATTTTCTCCTGTTTCCCCCCCCACCAAATTTTAAGTCCTGTTCTGTGATGCACGGAAGCAGAGCTACAAATGAAAATACCAATGTCTCACAATGGGTTAAAAATAAATAGTTATTAAGTGGCTAAAAATGAACCAGGCAATTAAACAGAGAGAAGGAAGCTATGCCACAGGCTTGCAGTGGGAGGTGGAGAAGACAGAAACCTGCTTTGTGTGGAGTTTATAATTTTATGATGAGGTTTACTTGGGGCAGTAGTTTTGGACTCAGTGCTGGAGGAAGCTGCTGGAGTCCTGAACTGCTGATTCAGACCCTTTCCTGTGCGTGTGCAGCGTTGTAATCTAATATGTAGGAGCCTAAACGAGATGAGTAGGATGTTTTTAATCCTCTTGCTGGAGGGACAGTATTTGGATACAAAACCCACCATCATAACTCTGCTGGTACAGGTAGAGTGCAGCAGGGACTAACATCTGCAAAGATGGTCAAGAAAAAACTGACAGCTGAACTGGGAGTAGTTTAAAAATAGTAAATTTCTATAAATATTTACTGAAATCCCAATATGTGCAACCTGAGTCCTTTTACAGTAGGGAAATGCTAAATCACATTATTAAAGGGAGCTACACAGGTAGACCATAATTTCTTGTCATAATGATTATTATGTTTCACTTCTGCAAGGAGAAGGTAGTGGGCAAATAAATAAACAAATGAAAAAGAAAAAAAACAGCAACAAAACTCCCAAGAGGATATCTTATCCATTCTAGTAGTTCTTCTCACTAATATTCCCTTCTGTTTCTTACAGCATTTGCCTTTACTCTGAAAGTGTTCTTGTGCTTTGGTGAACACCCCCACTGCTCCCCTTGGTGCAGGGGAGTGCAGCATCCTGAAAAAAGGCAAAAAGCTCAGTGGGTGATAAGTTTTCATTGGGGAGATTATGGAAATGGCTGGGATTGTTCCATATTTACATTCTTTTAAGAATGATTGGTAGTTGTCTGAGGCAATCTAGGTTATGGAAAAGAATGCAGATGCAGTGCACTACAGAATTTGAATTTTGACAGGATCCAGTTCCCCTGTTTGGTGCTGTTGTTAAAAGAATATGTGTTATAGAAGCCTGGATGTTAAATGATAGCTGCTTCTTGTAAGATACTGCACAGGCACATTTCTTTTCAAGTGTAGGAGTAAACTTATTTGAAGTCAGTGAGGAGTAACCAGAACGTCTGGAATTAAGCACTGATCTGAATGCTTTGTTGTCTCAGAGTCTTTGTATTTAAGCTGGGTCTTGGCTGTAGAAGCCCAGGTTCATAATGAAGAATGTCTGTTTTATCATTAGGACCATCCCTAGGGAGAAAAGTGCTGTTGTTTGTTTAGGTTCCAAGTAGTGTCATATTTAGTATAATTAAATAGTGGAAAATGTCACTTTAATGTAGGAGAAAGAAAACATCAAAGATTGATCTTCTTGGTGTCTCTACAGAACTCTGTGGAAAAGTACAGATCCTCAGAATGGGTATTTTCCATTTTTCATTACTGGTTCCATTTAATATTGTTTGAAATGAGGATAAAATTTTCAGTTTAGCCCTTGTAAAGTTTTATTTATGTTGCAAGTTAATAAATACTTTTTTTTTTCTTTTTTTCCCGAGGGAGGCAGGATACCATCCTTAGAATCAACATACTTGCAGAAGTGCACAAGAATTCAGCATAGCAGCTGAGTGCTCAGTGTCTCTAGCATTGTTTCAAACTTGCTTTTTATTTTCTCGAACAAATACTAATATTGACTAACTGTAATTGTTAGGATTTCCACTCTGATCAGTGGGAGTAAATGTCAGCTTTTCCAGCCTTGTGTTTGAGCCAGAAGCCAATGATCACACTGAGCTGAGCCCAGGCTGTGTCCTCACTTTGGGTGCTGCTGAGGAAGCCTGGCTTCTAATGGGAGCTATAATAATTATGGGAATTTTTTACATCTCTCAGCTGAGATCTGTGCAGCTACCAGAAGCAGAAGTTTCTGAGAAGTTTGCCTTCAATGCTGCTACAAGAACTTAAATGCTTTCTTTGTAGGATAGGCAGGCAACTTGCACTATATGGAAAGTGTAATAATTATGTCACCATTAGAAGTCTTGTTGAGGCTGCATAGTTGTCAAAACCTTGTCCACTCTGCATTAACTCTGGCACTAGTACTGCACTTGGAAAACAAATACAGAAAATGTGTCATTTCAAGAAATGTTTTTTAAACATTCTGATGCTGACTTTTATAAAATTGTTCAGAATTCTAATCACTGAACAAGAAGAGAGTTTATGAAGTTCTTGAAAGATTTTCAGTGCAACTGGTCTGTTGAGAAATTAAGATGACATTAATAGTATCAGACATAACTACAAAAAAAACCCATTAGATAATATTGAAACTTGTTATAGATAGTAATTATGTGTGGGTAGAATATAAATATAGCTTTTATGCATAAACTCATATTATACTCATACCATCTGATTATTTTATAATATGTATTAAGTCATTTAGCCCTTGATATGACACTTCACCTTGAAGTCACTGTTGTACATTATTTTGTTAAACTACTGTGCTTGTCAGTGGAATACAGACAGTGAAAGTTTAGGTTTTTTGCTTATTTTACAAACTAGAGAAATAATTTAGAGTCATGGTTATGTAATGTGATATATGATCAGGAAGCAGTCAAGGTCAATGAAACCATTGTAAGAACTGTGGATAATAAATAAGGGCCTCAGACTCCAGGTGGGATATACAAAATGGTTCAATTTTACTTGACTAAAATTTTCAAAAGTTAATGAATTGGATGCCTTAATTTAGAATTCCTGTGATGAGCTCCATTAAAAAAGTATTATGTTTCCAGAATTTTAAATACATTATTTGAACAGCAACTGCAAATTTGAAGCAAGGCATCAGGAATTGCTCACTACCTTCAAAGATCCTTATGCTATATTCTGCTTTTTGAAGTCCTAGACTTCCTTGAACATATCATTCCTAGGCTTTTGTTCAAGAGTACTTGCTTTAAAGTAGTTGATGGCCTGCAGATATTTTAATAGGGTTCTTACATATTTTTCTCCTTTAGCCTGTGATAATTCCTCTGTACTCTTGATGCAGATATTACAGTGACTTAGCAATTCATTTATTAATTTGCTATTAATATTGTATCAATATATATTCAGAAATTCAAATAAAAGTTAAAAGGAGGAAATCAGAGGCAGTAAATTTTATTAATAAGTATTTTTTTTAAACTTAAGGTTCAGATGCCAGAACCATTGCATTAAAGTTTAAGTATTCACTTTAAAAGAAATAAAGTTTGTTTCTCTGATTACAGTGAACACTTTGGGAGCATAAAGCATGATTCAAAAGAGAGACGAATTTTAAAATTATGTTTTTCAGATTTTTGAATAATTTAGTTTTGAGTCAATCTCAAAACACTTTGGACCTTTTCTCATGAATTTGCACTCTTGTGGGTTTATTTTGCACCTTTATAGTCTGAACTTTTGAGGTGTATCCACTGTGGAAATATCTATTTGAAGGAGTTCCTATGGCAGTACTACATGAGTGCTACTAGAAACGGATTCTTGAGTCTCATTGCTGCCTCTGGCGTTCTGCAAAGCCTGGGTAAAACTGATCCAAGTCTGTCTCAGGTCTGTAATTGCTTCCCTTTGCTGAAACTGGGAGTGGAGGCACCAGAGAAGCTGCTGGCTGATTGGTTTGCACTGGTCCCAACGTTTCCTCATCAAGCACAGAGTCAAAAACCCCCGTGACGCTGTCAGTATGGATATCTCACCTCGGATCCTTCCTTTGGTGTACATACAGTGCAAAGCTTCCCAATTCCCAATATCAATAATATTGATTGGATTTTTCTTTGGTTGGTTAAACAATACTTTATTTGCTTGTAAAGAGATCTACAAATTATTGATTTTATAAAGGATTGGAAGGAATAGAAAAATTGTGATATTCCTTCTCATATAATTATATTTTCAAAGTTGAATGTAACTTTAAAAAGACTTTTCTGTATCTTAGAAGCTAACACATAACAGCCATAATTTATTCTCCAGCAGAATGAAATGATAGCTGGTTTCCAGTGGCAGCAAGTTGCTTTTTCAAGGGGCTGTAAAGAGTGAAGCTCCTGAACAGAAGGCCCTTTAAAATATACCACTAGTATAGTTCTTTGTTAAAACTGTGTAACTTTGATTAGCCTGTTATTTGTGTTTGTTCGGGCTTTTTCCATGTAAGTACTTTTTTTTTTTAAAATAAAGGCTTTTCAGTATCAGAAAACATTAAGAGACTTGCAGCTTAAAGAAATGCACATTTGTGGGTAAGGCCCTAAAATAAATGGCTTGAAATGTTGTTAAAAATAAGGAAAAGCCCAGTGTAGCTTACAGCTGTTAAACCTTTCTATTAAGTATAAGGAGGAAGTCCAATGTGCCAAGCATTTGATTCATCAGAGGAGCATTTGAAGATTAATTAACCCAAATTATGAGTAATGGAGTAGGCAGCCCTCAAAGCTTGCCTGTAGAGAGCATAAACACGGACTGTGACAGGAGGGGACAATGGGTCTCTCTGGGGGCTCCGGCATCTGCATTCGCCGTGCACACACAGTGTGCTCAGCTAGCTACTTGAGCAGAGGTGTTTGGAGAGCTCCCTTACAGAAGGGACATTCACACAACAGCAACGTGCTGTCATGGTAAATGTCACTGTCTGTGCAACAAGACAGAGACTGAGCAGTTGTATTTCTTGGGAAATCTGTCCTGGTAATTCTTGAAAACATTTTAGCGGGGAATCTGTGGTGTTCTTGAAGTTTCTGTTGTGTGAACAAATATGTTACTGTAGTAGGCAGGCATGGTTCTCAGAATTCAATCCATATGTGATTAGACAAAACAAATCCAGTGCAGTCTCAGCAGGAGTTTCATATTGTAGTTAAGATGTTTGGATGTTATAGTTATGTTTTCAGGTAGAAATTTGCAGTTTGAAGTTGGCAATAAAATAACCCAAGGGGAAAAACCGTCTAACCCAAATTATTATGCTATCAAGAGAACTTAGAGCAAGCTGTTTGTGTGTGTGTCACTGTGCATGTGTAAAAACCTTCAAAAATCAGGCATCTGAAAACAAAATAGTGATTTGGTAGTTGCAGTAATTCAACAATGAAAAATGAAGGGCTTTATCTTCATAAGTTGAATAAGAGATTTGAAAGGATTTGCTTTAATTTTCAAGTTTGGATGTTGTAACTTCTTCTCCCTAGCTGTCTCGGAGGCATGTTATCCTGACCACGACCTTTGTAGACCTGGAAGTCTCACTAATCAAACAAGTGTATTCAGCATGTGGTTATTTTATTTCCTATTTGGAATTGTGCATTTCAGGAGTTGATGTGGCCCACTATGCAATGTCCTGTTTTGGTGATGCATATGTTTAAGACATGTCCACCTTTCTTTCTTTTTTGCACAAACATTTATATGCATACTAAAGCTGCTAATTCTAAGTAAGAGAATATAAAAAAATGTCCTAAAGCATTTTTTGTGAGAGGAATCTTAATGGTTTTTAAGATAAATACAGAAATGCTTTCCAAAGACTGCAGGGAAATGAAAAAAAAAAACCATTTTATTTTTTGTTTAAGCTAGTTTTTGGAATTCTCTGTGGCTGCAGTTGGGAAATAATATGAGTGTAAATCTGGACATGAAGACTTCAGGTTTTTAGGTAATTCTTGGTGAATGTATTCGGTGGAATACAGTTTTCCTTTTCCTAAAGTGCCAGTCTGACTAGAGACTGTTTTGTATTTAAAATATTCACCTCACAAATCCTAATACATTTTGTTAATTGTTAACCCCACTTAGTACTGCTCATTAACAATTTCCGACAAGCTCATTGAAATATGGATTGCTTCCTCCAAATATTTTAGTTATGGACTCCCACTAGGACTATGTGTAGATTAGAATATGATGAAAGGCCTTATCAAGTGCAGTTGCTTAATATATTACCCCTATAACTTTAAGAGAAGCTATTAATGTCATTATTGTTGGTTATTACTCATTGCTAGAATAGCTGAAGCACCATCAGCACTTGTACTGGAAAAGGTCAGAAGCCAAATACTGCCAGGCCTCCTGGTGATTTAACTGACAGCCATCAATGTGTATCACAGGTTTCCACTGAAGAAATAAAGAAAATAGTAATTTTAACTTTTCAGAAGTTAAATATATTTTTCTCTAATGTATCTTTTTTCTGATTCTACTCACTTTTGTACAAAAAAGGTAACTTCAGAATGTTTTTGACAAAATTTGCAAGCAGTGTGGTCTTGATGGGAGCTAGACTTCTATATACTTGTGGTCTTATTTTGGCACTTAGGGATTGAAAAGTATCACTTGGAATGACATTTCTTATACGTATAGCATGGTAATGTGTTTTCCTTTGTGAATTTTTTTTTTACGTTAAGCAAATAAAAGAATATATTCTTTGTCTAATATGTGGCTCTTTTTGTTTGGCAGGGTAACTCCATCTTCCGAAAATCCCAATGGTGCTACCTGTAGTGTAAGTCAGGGAAAGCCCTCTTTAAGAAGAATAAAAGGGAGAATACACAGAAGCAAAAGTCTTGATAGCATTGATTTCTGTGAATTCGCTGTAAGTACTGTATCTTTTACATTTATCCTATAGGAAGTTAAGAGAATCTTATTAATAAAGCCATTTGCTTCTTGCATTGGGTTTACCTGTTTGTCAGATTAGCAAAGATATTGTACTTAATGTTTTAGTTGCCTTGCTACACTGCCAAATATTACAAGCAGTGCTGTCACTTATATAATTCGTGATGTACAACTTCGTTCTTGTTCTTCAGCAGCCATGAGATAGAAATTTCTATGTCAAATTTTAACATTGTTGCCTGTGTAAGATCAAGAAATTGACTCAAGTGGAGTAAATATGAAAAGTGAAATATGATTTCAAATTTTATTTTTATATTGAGATTTTGGAAATTGCGTTTAAAGTCAAACATAACTTTTTACAAAACCCCAAAAACTATTTCAGTTGCATATGGCTATAATAAAGTGCTAGAAAAGGAAATATATTTTTCTAGAAGATGTGTATGCTTATAGCACTTGAAAGCTGGTGTCACAGGTGATAGGTTACTACAATTAGGCAATACTGGTATATTCCTTTTCTCTTCTCTTTGGTTTGGGAGTAGATGTGTTTGTGTTATAGTTTCAGAAACTTCAGTGTGATCATGGTAAAGAACCATGACAACCTCCCAACTAACTGGGGGGAATTTGATCAAAACAAATTATATTCTGATAAACTAAAATAATGTACTCTTTAAATACTTAAACAATGTCAAAGAGTACATTAAATTATTATGAAATATGAGGATGAAAGAGCTAAAAAATATGTGCTGTCTTTAAAATGTAGAAATCAATAGTGATGTGAAGATATTATCTGGCATTGCATGGTGCTAGAAACAATATCACTAAAATGTTCAGATGGGATTTGAGGAAACCTTTTTAAGGCATAGCAGGGTTTGAGTGTTCTCTTTCAGTGAGATGTTTTTCACAGCTGATGCCAATAGCATAATTGGTGTTTTTTTCCTCAGGACAGCTTTGTTTCTAATTACGAAGCCTTGCAGCACTATCTTTGGGACAAAGAGCTTGTTGTTTGCTATTCAAGGAAGTAATGAAGTTACTGGGGAGGATTTGGGATGTAGTGTGTTGTATGGTGCCCAGATATTTCTGGATACGGCCGTGTGCCCTGGCTGGGGAGTGTGAGAAGGAGCTGTGCCTGGGCTGTGCTGCCTCGTTTCCAGCTGCCTTTGGTGTGTCTGTGCTAACTGTTGTCACAGCACTGATCCCACTGTAATCATTGCTCTGCTGAAGGTTACAAATTCCCCTAGGGAACAAAATTTCCTTCTGCTCTCTGGGTGGTCCTATTAAGGAGTTTTATCTAAATCTGTCTCTACTCTTGGGGCCTTCAAAGAAAAAGAGATTATAGCCAACGGTAAAAGAATTTCTTGCATGCCATACAACCTTTGCAAAGAGATTTGAGATGGATAATAATGGGCAAGTCTGTATCTGTAGCATACAATGTGTCGAGCGTGTAGGTGTGTAAATTCATACACTAATAGCTAAGTATTGATAATCAGGATCAGGAAAGGAAGTTCACTTTTTCTGAGGTCTCATGTTAAAGGATGATACAGATTTAAATAGCTAAGCCCACAAATCAGAGTTAAAAATATGGATTTTCTTGCTGCTACATAATTTAGAATCATATTGAAATATTTTTTGATATTGTATAATGACGGTTTTATTGTTCTCAAATTGTGATTAAAAATAGATCTAAAGAAGTAATTGAGTAAATTAGTATGCCTAAGTCTTTCAAGGATGCTCTCAGAACTGAACATTTTTCATGTTAAGAGTCTTCTTCTAATAAAAACAGGCACTGGCATACAAAACACAATTAAAAATAAAAATTAAAACACAAAGGAGAACATTTTAAAATGTTCTCTTTACAACTGTTTCATGCTGTAGTATATTTATTTTATGCACAGCAAAGTTGAAAAGTTTTGTATTTAAATATGTGGATAACTTATATGCTGACAGCATCCAGTGAACTATTGGTTCCATTCCTCATGTAATGCGAATGAGATCCATTAATAATTCTGACTATTACTGGATTTCACTTTAAAATAAGTAATGCCTGCGTTGATCCTAAACTAATCTTTTCTGGAAACCTTTTGTTTTAAGGTTTCACTCAGCAAATTCTTACCGAGGACAAATCCTAACAGCAGAAAGACATAAAAAATAACTTATGCTTTCTTTTCTCCAAGTGAATAAATGTGTCCCCAGTGGGGAAGTTCTGCATTTCAATGCAGTATGCCCATACAAAAATTCAATACATGAAAATGCTGTATTTACTACTTACTGTGACTTCACCTGAAGCTGGGGACAAGTTGTGGAGACTGCGTTAAGCAGGGAGGCTCACTAAAAAATAGGTTCATTCTTTGCAAGGGAGAGAATAACCAGTGAAGAGCCTTTTGCATGTGTAAAATGTCAGCAGATGCCAGGGAGGGACTACCATGGGTGCCTTCAGAGGGCTGTCTGGGCAGGGTGATGCTGTCAGGTCTGTTGTTTACCATAGTTAGTAAAATATGTAGTTAGTGATATCAATGGCTTTTGGTTATACCTGTGGCTCTTCCTGTGGGTGATCTACCTAAGAGTGCAAGGGAGGTCCTTCCCTGTGGAGCCTCAGTATCTGATGCCCTGCTGCTGCAGTGACTGACTGCAAGCCTCAGGTATTTGGATGTCCCTCCTCTGGAAGTGCTCACGGCCAGGCTGGATGGGGTCCTGGACAACCTGATCTAATGGATGGCATCCCTGCCCACTGTGAGGGGTGACAGCTAGGTGACCTTAAATGTCCCTTCCAGATCAAGCCATCCTATGATCTGTGTGAGACTGTCAAAGCACACGATTCCCAGCTGGTGCATTGCATACCTGTATTAGCATCCCATACCTGGCTCACCTGTATTAAGCTCACAACACCCTTGCAGAAGGTATAAGTTCTTCCTGATTACAAGCGGTAAGAGTCTGAAGGACTGCTGACAAAATCTCAGTTTTATTTCTCAGTGATACCTCTGCTGTCTTAAGTGGATGATACTGGGGTTTGTAAGTGATGCCTCCTTTTACCATTTTGCTAAGGCAGCAAGTGAGAAGATAAAGTGATGAAATTATGTTAAGCCACAGAGTGATAGCACAGCAACTCCCTTAAAATGTGTATCCGTTCTCAACTTCTTGCATCCTTTTACTTTTCTTTATCCTCTCCATGTATTAGCAGTACCACTTAGTCAGATTACCACCTGTTCACCTAAACTAAGTAAAATCTGTTTTATTGCCCTTCAGTTCTTCTTTAAAGGAGTATCATCATGCTATGCTGTGCCGGATATTAGCCCTTGAAAAACTCAATTTTAGTGGTATGTATAAAAAAATATGCCTGTATTTTATGCTGAATATTGGCAAATGGTTATTTTCAACCCAGAAATGTCACAGAACTCCTAGTCTATATTGCAGAGAAAGGGAGAAAAAATCAAGAGCAGCTTTATCAGCTCTTGGAGGCACATGTGGAATACCTACTACCTTGTGTATTGGGCTTGTTGTACTAATGTTCCATTACATCAATTTTTTTTGTCTTTATTACTCTGAAAAAAATGCTGGCTTTGTACAAGCTACCCCAGATAGCAGTTACACTTCTGAGCCCAATTCGTTGACAGGGTTTTTGTTGTACTAGGCATTGTGCAAACACGTTTGCTCTCAGGGACCTTACAATTTATTTCTAATAACAGGTAAGATGTGACTAACCTTTGATTCTTTAGCTGCATATGGCTCTGAAGCTGTTCAAGTGCTGCACTGATGCTAGGGCTTCTGAAGGTCATGTTGGGATGCAGGTGCATTTTGGGACTGCCCTGCTTGATAGAGCCCTGGGAGTCATCCTCCTCTGTGGTGTGTGAGCTGCCTTGGGAGGCTGTGTGACAGCTCAGAGGTGTTTGCATGGATCTTGTGGTTGCTCTTGTATGATGGATTTTGTACAGGTCTCATAGCACTACAAACACTGACCACCCCTACAATGTGTAGATGCAGAGAAACCATTCCCTTCTTTTCCTCTTAGTCAGTGCTGTTGTTTTCTGGGAATGACTGAAAGGGAGACTTTGAAAGCTTTTATAAGGAGCTGATATAATGAATTTTATATCTAAGGTACCTTTTTACATTTTTAGTTTTGTAACTCTTTGATTGGACTTGAGAAATTACTGAAATCAGCACATTGGAAAGTGTATTTTAAAGGAGTATGGATTTAAGCCTTTCCTGCTAAAATCAGCCCTTTGGACAAAGGAGATCATCTTGGAAATCAGAGTACTGCAGTTATTTCCAATATGAACAAGTCCAGTGCTGGAGGCAGCTGGTGCTAGCCTGCTCTCACTAAACATACACACAGCTAGGTTCAGTTAACCTGCAGCTGGGAGCAAGGCAGAAAATCTCCTGTGTACTTCCATTTGCATTGGAGTTAAATCCAAGGAATAATTTTGCAAAATGTTATAGCAACACAGGTTTCTTTTCCTCACTTTCCCATTCCTTTCTAGTAATTTCTTTTTCAGGTGCATTGTTTTGTCTCTTCGTGCCATATCTTGCCAAGGAAGCATGTGGGCTAGAATCGCTGTGCACTAGGGCTTTAGAGGTCCGTGATGTGAGCATGCAAAGCACAAAAGTAACACTCTAGGGTAGGAGATGACCGAAAAGAGGAGAAAAGAAAGACAGTTAAGTACGAAGAGCAGTTTGAATAAAGCACGGTGGAATGCAAGACAAAATGGAAGAGGCAACAAAGGAAGAGATAATCAGAAAGTGAGAATTAGCTAACGCGCGGTTGCCTTCTTCAGATGGGGAACACACACGTTCACCTAGAACAGTAGTTCAGCGCGCTGTAGTGTTATGCCTCTGAACGGGGGGTGATACCTGGTATGACTTCTTGCAGAGGAGCTGCAGAAACCCGGTGTTCCTGTGTGTGCTTGCCTGCTCTCATTAGCAGGATGGAGTGATTGACCTCGCATGCCCTGTGGGGGCGTGTGCCGGCACGGTCTGAGTGCCGGGAGCTGCGTGTGCGCCCCGCGGGCCGCTCCCCGGCGGGGGCTGTGCCGCTGCGCTGCTGCTGCTCTTGCCGGCAGCCTCACGTGCTTTATAATTTCTAATGAAGTTTCAAGCCTCTTTAGAGGCTTTAGTGATTAACTTTAATGGATGTTTGTGATGACATCCTTATTTCACTTCCCCAGTCTCCTTGGTAGATTTTTATAGCATACAGCAGGCTTAGAATCAGTTTGTTGGAGATGTCCTTATCGGTGTGTTGGGGAAACTGTTGCTGTGAGTAGCCCCATTTCCCCAGTGAAATCTAGTGATCAAAACGTAATACTGCACTACACTGGTTAACTTGCCATGGAGCATAATTGATGAGCAAGGTAATCTAGTCTGTACTGAAGCACAGATTTACTGCAGATTTTTATTTAATTTCATCTAGTCCAAACTCATCTTCCCATTGAATCATCTTACAAATGACTTCTGAGGTGGTAGATATTATTCAGTAATTTCGTTTTGTTTTTCTTTTTTGAAATAAAATTCTTTGGGTTTTATGCTTCCATTTATCTTGATTTTCCTGCTCAGTATTTTAATTTGAATATGTGTCTGTAATACTAGTAAAATGAGAAATGAATAAGAACACAAATGGTATGTATCAGACTCAGTTTCTTAGGATGGAGACATAAAAGTGCTCATGTTCTTTAAAAAGTCCTGCAGGTATTTTGATCATCTCTGTAGATGTGGAAGGAAGAACTCACTAGCACAGCTGGAGTCTTGTGGATGCCCTTAATTTGTTACTGTTCAGAGAAGTGTGGTTGTTATGCAGCTGTTTCTGAGATCTAAATCCTCTCTGGTAGCTTAGACTTGCTTCACAATATTGTTGTTGTACTGTAACCCATTTATTATAATAATTTAATCTATTGATGGTGTATGAACACAGTACTGACTTTATACAGTTTTGGCCAGTTTATTTTACATAAGATGGCTTAAATAATGAAAAAAAAAAGGAATATTTAAGCAGTTAAAACATTTTGCAGTTAATGAAATGAAAATACTTTACTTCTTACATGTATATTTTTATTGGTCAAGTATATAGAAAAAAACCAGAAATATATATGTTACTGGTTTTAATACATATAGTTAATAGTTTTAAATACAGAGGAAAAAGAGTTTAATTGGAACAAGTTTGGAAATATAATACTGACAGAAAGAGGAAAAAAAACTGGAGGCTTTTGATCCGAGATTACAACTCCTCTGGGAAAGAGGAGTATATTTTCAGCATTGTTTATTCTATCATCTTGCTTTTTATTTAAAAACAAATCCTAAGTTTTCTGTAAGAGCTATTCTAAATGTCAAGGCAAATTATTAAGTCTCAAGCTTAATATAGGTGAAGCTTATGCAGCCTTAAGATTAACCTAAGGAAGTTAACCATAAATGAACAAGTAATTTAATTTGGTAAATTTGGAATTGTTATTGACCTTGCTTTGTGTTTCTCAATTGATTGAGACTGATTGATTTACATTTCTCAACAAATTCAGTGCTCCAGTTTGTCTGTCAAGGATGTTAACTGATGACTGTGTTTACATTTAATTTTAATTGGAAATATATTTTTGAGTGCATGTTTTAGGTTCTTTCTATTACTTCTCAGAATGGCACTGTGACTTTGGGCAGATGGAGCTGTACTGAAATACTCTTTGGCATTTATTAGAGTAATACCTGCTTGATTACTCCACCACCATTATACTTGGCAGATGATTGTGCCTTGTCAGGTCCATCATCTCTTAAAATGTCAAAAGATATGTAGGCCATTGTGTAGTTTGTCTTTAGATTACGTAATATCAGCCCCTCCTTGTGTGGTGGTGTAGGATGCTATTGTCATGTATCTGGTCTCAATATTAGTGCCCACCTGCCAGTGAGCTGCAGCCCCAAGCAGATGGAGGGTCCAGCTGTTTGTCCTTCAGCTAGCCTAGAGATGCAGGGAAGCAGAGAGGTGATTTAGAATGACCACTATCCCTGCTTTTCAGATACTTCTGAGCTCCCTTGAATGTCTCCATTTCTGAACTGAACTCTGTATGGAGCCACATGATGATCAGTGTTGTATTAAAGCAAACTGATGGGATGACTCAGGGAAAAGAGTAACACGCATAGAAATGTAAGCTTCTCTAGGTCAGTGCTAACCTAATTTTTTTCCTGAAAAATCTAAGTTTTTTAATTGTAGATTAGATACCTTAATGTTTTGTTAGGCATTAGATACTTGTGTAGTAAATAATTGTTTCTGTCCAAAAGAATTTTATGTGAGTGAATCTAAACTGGCTTTGAGTCTAAGTGCATTTATCCTTCATGCCAAAAATCCTTCCCAGATTTATTTCTAGAGTAGAAGTTAAGACTATATTGCTCAATCTATTTTCCTGTTATTGATAGATTTTATTTGTTTGACCTTTCTCCACTGTTGTGCTCAAAAAGAGGCAGACTTGTTATATATGAGGAAGCAAAGACTGCAACAATTTCTATTGCAGGCTCTCAGCCTTGTCCTTAAAGATAGCAAATAACAGAGGTGTCAGTATGAGTGGCTTTTCAAATATATCACTAGAATGTATATGCTAGTAGCATGTCTGCTTTAATATTTTTATTAGGTTGCTGGAGGTTTTTTCGTTTTAAGTTCCTTGGATCTTTGGGGGTTTTTTGCCTTTTGCTAGCTTTTTTGCCTCACCAGAGCTGTTTCCTCTTGGAAACTAGAGTATGAGTGATTAATTCTAATGGCTTCTAAAAATTTTTTTTATTATTAAGCAAAATATGTTGTTTTTGTTAGCATAAGCTGCTTGGGATTTTTTGTTAATAAATACTGGTCTATGTGTGGTCACCACTGGCATGTCTGCAAAGATAAAATAATTTCATGGAAATAATAATGATCCTATAATGCAGGTACATTCCGTGTCAGCATGCAGTCTTTGGTGGCGACAGAATTTTTTCTTGCTGCTTTTTCTGGCAAAAGAAATGGAAATGTTTCCCTTGACCTTCAGACACTTTCTGTTACTGTCTCAGAAACAGGATTCCTTGATCCATGCCTGGCAATACTACAGAAGGTTAAGAATGGGAATATTACCATTTCACAAGCACTTAAAACTTGTTTGTGCCCTGAAATGAACAGTAAAATATTTTCTTCCTGAAATAGGGGGGGGAATTGATCTACATGAAAAATCAGAGTATCTCCATAACTTATGCACAAAGACAACAGCCACTGTTATAATTAAGGCCTTTAGGTTTTTGAGAGATTTTAAGCCTCAAGGCTTTCACTCAGTGGAATTCTCTGAGTTCCCCTCCATTGGAATTCTCGCCAAGCAGGACCTCAGTCAGACAGGCCAGCTTGGTGTGGAGGTGCTCCAGGAGTGTTCCAGAGGAGGAGGTACTGATGCAGGTGGAAGTGATGCAGACAGAATGTCTTCAGGTGTTGCAGTAATACTCTGCTTTATTTCGATAAGCCCAAAGATGCACTTGGTCAAATACTAAAGATGCTGAGGGCGGGCTGGGCAAGATCTTGAAATACATTTGGCCTCCTTAGAAGGTCTTTTGAATGATTTTTTTTTTTCCTTTCAGGTTTTAAGTTTTTCAGGTTACAATAGAAAAAATATTAATCAAAGCATTCTATAGCTGTTGCTCATTTATTCTAATAAGGATAGCTAACGGAACACTTCAAAGTAGGATTTCACAGCACTGGGTTGTATTTCTTTCCTTACACTTTGGTAGAAGGTCTTTTTTAGTTACACAAAGGGATGAGGAGATAGTGTGAGTGCCTAAGCAGCTGCAGAGCTCCTCTTTTAAAGTCAGCCATGCTCAAGTTTATCTGTCACTATCCAGACGCTGATATGCAAATCTGTCTGTATAAATTATATAAACATATACATGTGTCATATGTACACACATGCATGCACTTTGCATTTAATATGAAAAAATATTACTGGTTAGGGTCACTCTTTGTCAGCATGATCTCTACATAAATTTTTGGTGTCTTGTTGGCTAAACTCTGCCTGTCACGTTGTACCATCTCTGCCAGTAGCAAACATCTCCAAGGGCAGGGCCTGACCCTACACAGGCGGTCCTTCAACAACAGTTGTAAAATGTCATCGTCACCCTGTCAAGGTCTGCCCTTACCAAATTGATTTCCTCTGCTCTCTAGAAGTCTCAGTGGGCGTTCAGAAACATGTCATTTATCACTCAAGTAAAATATGGCTTTTTTGAATATTCTTCACCATCCCAAAGAATTCTCCGTCTAGCCCTTATCCAATCTTTGTTGTCCAAATGGTGGGGAGTGTGCCCAGGCAGGGGATGAAGGAATTTGCCTTTAGCAGATGGTTTATTTTAAGTGTCTGTGCCAGTACTAATGTAGAAGAACTGACAGGATACTCTCAGCAGTAAAAAAAAAATTGAAATATGGGTTGTAGCATAAGATTTTGCTGCAGTCACTGAAAAAATATTAACTGAAAATGTTGTTAAAATAATGGAAACATAACGGTATGCATTGGAAGTTGAAAATGAAGTACATTACACCCAACACCTAAGTCTTCAACCTAAATGCAGAGTTTAATAAAAAAAGATGGATTGTAAGCACCTTGGAATTCAGACTGCATGAATTTGCAAAAATGTCATAGCAAACTTCTAGGAGAATGTTAGGTTTTTTTAGTCCAGAGAAATTTATTTTTGAAGTCTGGGGCTGTGAATGGAAAACAAATTGTTTATAAGCTGTGCTTAGACTGAAAAAAAAGGGTTAGACTGCATTAATGGAATAGGGCAGTTAGCGTGGGCTGGCTCATCATTCTTGCAGCAATAGAGACACTTTCAGTTTGCAGAGATTCTGGTTTCTTTTGGCACAGATGTCCTTTTTGTCCTCTGGCACAGTTTTCCTTGATTTTTCAAAGAAATATTGGATGTTTGCTACTCGTCTATATCTAAGAAGAGCAGCTTGCTTCTCCCACTGGTATAATATGCCTTTGCTTATTGCTCTGCAGTATTCTGTGAGGGAGCATACAGGACTGGATAACCTCTACAGAGCAGCTGCCTTTGGATATTTGGCACTGTTATTAGCAATATACTATTGGGATCACAGGCTCCTGTAATAAATTTAGCAATCTTGGCTGCACTATCATTATACTTATCTAGCACCCCTCAGAGCTAGAGAATTTGAAAAGTACATATCCTATTCTCACTGTGGTGAATACCACTGCATGAAAAGAAAAGAAGCAAATAATAATGTTGGTATTTTTATGAAGATTTGACATTTAACTTCTGATATCTACTGATACCTGCAGCTATATAATGTGTTGCCTTTCATTGCCCTTGAGGACAGCCCAGGGAAAGGGGGCTTAAAGGCTGGTAATGACAAAGAAGAGGAAAAGCCAGCAAGAGATCTGCTCTTGGAGCTGCTCAGATGTTCAGAAACCAGAAAGTGCTTTCTCAACCTGCTTGGAAAGTAAGTTAGGAGTATACAGTACTCAAGTCTGAGCAATATGCTTTTCAGTGAGGTTTCTTGCAGTTCTTCAGATAAAGGAAAAATACTGAAGTCACATACTATGGTGTGGCATGGAGAATGTTCAGCATTCAACTACAAACACAATTATTGTTTTCCCCCTCTCAGGAAGGCAGCATGTCTTATAATATTATTGTAATATTATAATTATTTACTTGACTCTGATAAAGTAGAATAACATGATTGCCAGTCAAAACTGTACATGGAAGTTGGCTGCTGCCTGAGTGCTCAGGCAGTGCTTCAGCTGGCCTTTGTTAGGCGTGTTTTTATATATGGACTGTTAAACACAGCTTTGTGAAATCATGATTCATTTACTGTAATGAGATGTGAGCTCCCAAATGAAGACTCTCAACAGCTGCTAGAAAGCTTGTCACAATTTATAATTGGATGTGCAGTCTATATTATTTCATTCTTAAACATGTGATCCCTGTGAAACTTGGTTGGCCAAATTAACCAAGTCTTCCTTTCTTGGTTATCTACCAGTGCTTGCATAACCAGAGAACTACATGGCTTTTCCTTTCTCTACCTTCAAGGTAAGGCAGGGATGGCCTAAATCAGGTGTTTTCATATTGCACCATTTAACTAAAAGCTGTTTCCAGTAACTGGATGCAGTATTTCTTCTACTTTGACTCACACCAGTTTTGGGCAATATAACAGAATAGCCTTGGATACCTGGATGATTGATTACTACAGAATCCAGTACTCACTAGGCAGTAACAATCCAGGGATGCAAGCACACAGAACTGGCCTGCCTTCATTTCTCCACTTCATAGCAATTCTTGTGAGCGTTCACAGGCCAGCTAGCATGAGCTCAGACACATGCCCTGAAATGTGATGCATTAATCTGAAAGTTCTGCAGCCAATACTTTATAATCTCATATTTGCATTAATAATCTGCTGTATCTGCTTCATGGATTCAGATCTGCTGCTGTGCATTCTGTGAGGGCATTTTAGGGCTTTAAGATGGGCCCATGAAGAAATACAATTTAGGATGGAAAGCAGACAATTTTTAAGAACAAGTGCAAAACCAGGAAGATAATGGATGAGTCAGGAGGATTTGTTGGACTTGATCCCAGCTACCTAAAATTTCCTGACAGGAGCTTCATTTTTTTCTTCTACCACTGCAAACTTTTCTGTTTAGGATGGTACTTAGAATGGTGCCTGCACTCTGTGGAGTGCTCACAGAAGTGATAAGGCGCAATTTGCAGTGTTACGCATCTTCTGCTGGTACTGTCTTGTGGAAATATACCTCTTTGGGCAGCAATTGCAAGCGTAAGGTGTCAGGCAAAGTATTATAAGTAAGCCCTTCCAGCATAAATCTATTTTATAAACTTTCTGGTCTTGCTGGTAATCTGGGATTTTCTATATGGGATTGTGTTCTTTCCAGACCATACCTTCAAAAAGCGTCTTTACTAAATTGATGGGGCTACCACACTGTGGGCTTGGCATGAGGCATTAAGTGTCCTTAATTAGATCATACTTCATGACTTCTAGCAAGACCAGCTGAAGATCTGCAGTTATATTTCGTCCCTTAAAGGTCTTCCTTACTCAGGGCTTACAGTGGCTTTTACACTTATGTTAGCACAGTTTGCTTCTCTTGTTTTCATCTTCAGCTTTTGTGGTGATTATGTTACAGTCATAGTTAGAACACCCTGTTAGCATCAGTCCTACTATATCAGATGAGCTACCAACAAAAAAGAAAACTCAGTTCTCCAAGTATCACATATGTTAAAATGTGTTAAAAAGTCACTAGTACAAATGTATCAAGTGGAATGAAAAAGGTAAATATGGTTTATTGCCACAATGCTAGTACCCCTAAATTTACCTCAACGCACTGCATGGAACTCTTAAATGTTTTCCTCTTCTACCTTTTCACTTAGTTACACTAAATATTCAGAAAACTGGGGAGAATTTGCTCTGAAATCACTTTTTGTCGGGATCTGTAGTTCCTCTGGTGTTAAAATAGACACCCATATACTGCTTTTCTGTGGCTGCTCTAATTGTAAGTGAGGCGGGTGTTCAGCATCCCAGCAATGGGGAAGACCTTGTATAAGGATATTAGAAGGGAGTTTGTTAATAGAGGTATTATTGGCAGACCAGAATCAATGAGCAGGATAAATGTGGCATTGAACAAAACAAACATGCTGGAGGGGAACATGTGGAAGGAAACTCAACCAGTGTGTTTTCACCCAAAGGACATACTCTGGAATGGTTGTTTAAAGGTCGAATGTTCTTAGTAGAAATATCATTGAGTAAACACCTTGAGTGAAATAAACTGCGTTTGAGAGGAAGAGAACTGAGGTGTGGATATTTTTAAAAATATTTGCCCTTTGAAAGGAAAAAGATCAGAGAATATCAGTTGTCATAATTGTGCTTATAGTTCATAATTTGGTATTAGAGGATAAAGCAATATGTTTTTAAAATATTGTGGGAATCCTAAGTGTCAGAAAACACTACGTTCACTTGAAATGGTTCAGGGAAAGCAGAAATTTCAGCAGAACATATGAAAATAAAAATTACTTTCTCTTTTATGCAGCTGCTTCTCTTGCCTGGAGTGCAGAGAACTATTTTCAGACAGTTTCTTGCTGAAAAGGGAAAAGATGAGAAGAATTAGTCCCATTAATTATTAGTTTTTAAGATCCCTGAATGAGCCTGATTTTGGTAATGCTTTAGAATGACACCTAATTAAAGATAATTGCATCTGAACCTTACCTGTAGAGATGTTCAAGATTAGTTAGAATTGTCATCTTAGCAACAATTGTAATTAGATATCCTTATGAAGCTGTGAGTGTAGGAAATTATAAAGAAAGAAAAGTTTATTATTAAAGAAAAGTTTCTGAGACCTTTCTGATTGAAGTGTTGCTAAGGAGCATAGAGGAAAATACCAGTATGTGTGTTGGAATTCTACCACAATTTACCTGGCATTGAGAGAAATGTGATATGTAAAGTGGCTTGTAGGCTAAACTCGGAAGTGGGCAGTAATTACCTTGCTGCTTAAAACTAGAAGCCTGAAGAAATAAAAAAAAAAATAAGAGCCTCTGATCTAGTCAAGATTTCTCTGTGTGCCATCTTTGATGTAGATAAATTAGATAATTTCTAATTTTAGCTATACAATATACAAAAAATAAAAAAATGAATGCAGAGGTGCACGCCTAATTGAAGGGTCTTTGAATCAAATGGGTTGGAATGTGTCAAAATCTTGCTCTCAGTTAACAAAATGCATTTTCATGGTCGTTTTGGAAAAACACCAGTAGGGTGCATAGTTGGGCTTCACAGTGATATGGTGTTGCCATTTACTGTAGTTTTATTCCAACCTTTTTGATGTGATGTGGTGTGGGTTTTCTGAGTTGTTCTTCCTGGGGAAAGTTTTCATTGATCTTTCTTCCCTTGTAGCTGTGGGAACAGCTTTAGAACTTGGTTATAGTATATACCAAAAGCTCAAATGAGAAAGGACAAAGAAAGTGTCAGACCTGAAAAAAAAGTGAAAGAAACTCCAGCGCTCAGCCCTTATGCCTTTAAGTCACTTATGACTCACAGTTTTGATTGACCGAACTTGGCAGCATTTGTGGTATTTTGGGTATATCTGTGGAAGCCCACACTAGTGGGTTTTGTCATCCTTTGTATTCAATAATTCAACACCGATTTTAGTCTTTTAAATTGTTGGAGTCCTTTGAGATCTTTTCAGGAGTGAGAGTTAGCTTTGAATTACTTGAAAAGTGTTATTAAATAGATTATGTAAAGAAAGTGTGATCTCCTTTGGAGGTTTTCTATCCTTTAATAAGGGGCAGAAAGCCTGGGAGCAGGGCCAGAAGTAAGAAGTTGGCAGGGACTGTGCCTCCTATAGAAAAGGGAAGGGAATTTGGAATCTAAACCCGAGCAGACAAGGAGGTGGAGCAGAATGAGCCAAAAGCAGGGTATGCAGCTTTGAGGAGCAGGGGCAGAAGCAGTGGGAAGCAAGGCATACCGTCAGCAGCCATTTGAGCAAACCAGACTGTACCTTCTCCTGCACAGCTGGAGCCAGCCTGCATGTGGTCTGAGCCGCAGCTCCCTGCCCTTGTCCCGTCCTCGGGGACAGCTCTCTGCAGAGCCGTGTCCCACATGGGCACCCTGCTCCTGCCCTCGGCAGCGGCTCCCCCGGGCACGGTGGCCCTGTCAGCCCGCAGCCTCGGTGCGGGCAGGAGCCTGTTGCAAACCTCGCTCGCAGCTCCTGCGCCGCTCGGCCCTTACGTAACAGCGCTGGCAGGAGGGAAGGATCCAGCCCTGTTTCAGTGAGGAGGACTCATCCAGCTGCTAGGAGGAGTCAGCAGAAACCACTGAGGATGCTTAGTATGAGGGTGAATCAGCTGCAAAGCTTGGCAGGGTTCAAGAACCGAACCTCAATAAATGGTGTTTTTATTAAATTAGAGTAAATTGCAGAAATTAAATGATTGACAAAGATTTTTGAGAAAGTATTCTGGCACTTGAAGGAGGGAGCCCCATCTAAGCCTGCTTTCCATTCTTTGATCAAACTACTTAAAATGCATTTGAATAAGGTATATTAGTCTTTAAAGAAGGTATTAAAGTACTATACAGTAATATTGTCTTATGTCAAAGATTCTTTATGAAATCAAATTATGTCAAATAAAAATCTTCTGTCATTTTTTGACCTCTCAGAGCTCAGTTCACAATTTGAAGAGTAGTGTTGAAAGGATGTTATAGACAAAGTAGTATAAACTCAGGTAGATTGCTTCTCAGAGTTCTATATGTTTTATACAAAAAACAGGCACTGACATTTAGCTAAAGCTGTTTGAATATTGCCAGAAAAGTACCACAAGTAATGGAGCTGCAGTGTTTTCAAGTGCAGAAGGTGAATTGCCCAGAACCAGTTCTTAATACAAAGGTAGAGACTTTAAACGCTATGAACAATTTTCTTCTTTTTGATTTTTTTTTCTTTTTGTTTTACTCTGTAAACATACTAGATTAATGCTGAGTAAACAGTTACTTCATGTCCCTTAGGGACAGTTCTCTGACTTGCTCACTTGCACTTAGCTATGATTTTCATTATATATAATTAATCAAATTAATGAACTTACAAAATAAGTAAATAATATTTTATTGTAATCCAGCCCTCTTGACTTTGCTTTTTGACTTTTTTGGTTGAGTATTTTTTTCTTCAAAAGGCATGTAGGAAAATCCTGTCACTGCTTTTGGGGAGCCACCCCAAGCTTAGTGTCCTCTCTCCTTCTAAGACCTGCCAGTGTCACAATCAGTGAGGGGTCGTGTCAAGCAGGTTACAGAGCCCATCACATCCACGGTTGCTTTTGCAGCAGTTAAGGCACACCCTGTGCTAATACAGGAGTGGTGCAAAGTGGTTTATACTGTCCTTTCTTCTTTTCCTTCCTTTCTTTTAACCTTTCTTATAATGTTAGTATGTTTTCATACTAATCTTGTTACATTTTTAGGGACAAGAGAAACTTCAGAATTTGTGATAATTCCTTCACAGCGCAGCTTTGACAACAGCATCTTTTCACAGTTGTGTGTAGGTTAAATGTAATAGTGATGCAAAGGGTGTTGCCATTTCAGTTTGAATGCAAGGAAGAAATGAAGTTTTAAGCAGGAAAAGCAGCTAGAATTGATGAGACAAACAGTATGTTAGCTGATATCACCTATAACTTTGCAGACATATGTGACTGTGTATGACATTAAACAAGGTATACCTCACAAATATAGTTAATGCTGAACCCTATTATAAAGTTTTTGAAGAGAATGCTTTACCACAAATGAATGGCTATGTGCTTGATAGGTAATTATTGTATCACAAACAATCTACTCACAGAAAAGAGGTAGGGTCTAAGAAGCGAATATAATTTGTTAGTATATAATCAAGCATTGTTATTTAAAATGTAGGAATATTTCCATGGGAAAGCTGCCTGTAATTTTCTTAGTAAGGGCTTTTCTCCCATTCTCCAAATCTTGTGCTAATTAGCCTCCTACCTGCTTTTTCCTGATGCCAGTTCTGACTGTCTCACACCATGTTCAGTGCTTGAATCCCCTTCCTTCTGTCTCGTGTTGGCTGAAATCCACCTCTCTGCGTGCTAAATATGTTAATTAATTTTCTCATACAGTAGCCTGATATATAAACTTTTTTTCTTTAATCATACATATTGATAGCATAGTTTCTTACAGAATACGTGTACTTTCATATATGTTCTGCAATAACATAGAAAAATTAACTACAGAGGCCATATCTTCAAATATATGCTTCTCCATAATGCCTGGAAACTCAAAGTGTCAGTCAGCCAGAAATGCATCCTGCAGTAGTCCATCTCTGGTTGCCTCTCTGCTTGCCCTGTCCATTTTCAAGGCAGTCTTTGAAAATGTGCAGGGCAGGGAATGCTACAGTAGCAGTGATCAGGGGGATGATGTTGTGAGGCAGAAGTGCTCTGCTGCAGAGTACATTGCAGTACAGAGGAGTGGAAGGACTTTGTACGGTTTGTGCAGAACTGTGCATTTGGGTTACATTGTCTGTGTGATGGATCATCAGCAAATGACCAACTTGTCCCTAAGGAAAGCCCTGGTCTCTCCCAACTATTAAATGCTCTATTTATGAAGTCTTGATGTCACTGAGGGTAGCAAATGATAACACACAGTGATTACCCTGGCGCAGCTTCCTGTCTGCAGGAACGGCGAGAACCAGATGCTGGAGATGTTTCAAGTAAGCATGGGTAGAAAAATATTTCCCCTGAATAACTCTGTGTTGCTTTTATTTCAGAAGAAATGAGGTTAGGCCTTAATCCAAAGTTTAACATCTTTTTCAAAACTGTTGACAGTGCTTGTATATTCTTGAAATGTGAACTCACAGAAGAGAAATTTCTGCCCTGAACACTTCCACTGGCAATGAATTCCTTAGTTTATTTGAATCAAAAAGTCTTGTTCTTTTTATGTTTTTTTTTTTTTTTTAACTGGCTTTAGGAAGTTCAGATATTCATTTGTTAAATCTTCTTTCTGGTAATCTGAGACAAAAATGTAGTCTTTATTGATCATAAAAACATACCAGTTTGCTCACTTGCAGTCCTTTTCTTACTTAGAAGAGAATTTTCTATGCAGTTTTGTATCTTTCCTCTGCAGTTCCCTTTTTAGAAACAATGACTCATAAACATAGAGTTGAGGTGAAGACCTGTTATTTATTCCTTGCGGAAATTATAGTGTTTTCAGTGCTAATCTTCATTCAGTTCCCTGACTATCTTAACACTTTGTTACCTTTCTTTGGTACAATGATCAGATGTTTCTGCTGATCTTTCTGCCATTAATGCCACTCAATGGTCACAACATTTTTTGATTTGATAGAATTAATTTACAACTGTCATGATAAACTTTGGTTTTTTTATTATTTTTGAACATTAAGTTTTATTTGCCTTTGTGTTGCCTATTCAGCTTGATTGTGTAGGATTTCAAAAGCTTTTGTGGCACTTTTTCATTAAGAGTTGACAGTTGTTTTATGTCACCTGCATGTATTTTTTATTTTTCTACAGGCTGCTATTCCTGGGTGATTCAGCCAGAATTATGGAGCAATTCATTGCCATAGCAAAAACAAACTGTTTATTTTTTTATTATTCACTTTCTATCCAGATTTTGACTCAATATGACAATTCTATATTGGGCCAAAATATGCCTTCCCCATTAAGGGTGAGTTTTGAACAAGGGATCTAAAACATTCCTATGCTACCTTAGCAGAAGATAATAATTCTGTGAAAAGCACAGGTTTCATAAAATTTAATTATCTTGGCTAGCCCTGAGTTTTTTCATGTTTTAAAGAACTTCATTTTATATTTATTCAATGTGCCATGGCAAAATATATTGTGATATTTCTTATTTCCTAGCAAACAGCAAAGCTGTAACCCTGTGCATGCTTTTTACAAGCATAGGGACATCCAGAACAAAAGTGAGGCATCTTGCTCAATAAGGACCTTTCACCATCCCATTGGCTTTATTTCTGCTGCTCTACCACTCCCTTCCTTTCTTCAGCAGGAAGGAAACTGCTGATAATAATATAAATGATGAGTGAAATATAAGATACCAAACATTAATTGAGTGCAAATCCTTTAGTTCAATTTTGTCAATGCCTAGTTCTAATCTTACTTCGCTATTTTTGTCTTTTTATTGCCACATAGTGTTCAGACCTCATTAGTGCTATCTTGCTTCACTTTTAATAGATTTTCATTAAATCCATTAATACTCCAAATGAGATTACTCTTTTCTGGTGTCCAAGAGTCAGGAGGGAATGCTCAGAAGTGGATTGTTACAATTTAAAAATTGTAATGCTGCTCCCCCCAATGTCAGTTGAAATACGTGGTAATCACACTCTCCTGACAGATGGCGACAAAGGTGGCTGATGAAAAGATCTGATGCAGAGGTTAGAGAGCAGAGAATTTGGCTGTTATATGTGCTCCCTTTTTTGGAGCTCCTTTGGAATGTGATTTTGTGGAGGTTTGCTCTTGGACATTTGCAGTGGGTCACCTGGATGGGTGCGGCATTTCCAGATTCCACAGGGTGTGCCCCGTCTGCAGGCACAGCTCAGCCAGTGCCCTGTGATTTGGTGGGAGGTGTGGTACAGCCACAGCACAGGCTCTCCCTCTGAGCACCTTCACAGATTTGCTGGTGCTTTCAAGTCCATCTAGCTTGAAACCTCTGTTTGTTCTGAATATATCTTTGATACAATTATGAAAATAAAATTATGGTCAATTATTGTTCTAAATGGCTGGATTACAGGAAATTCTTGAAACACCATACATTTTTAAAGACTCCTGTTTTATTTGAGCTGGTTGGCTTTGTTTTCACCAGCTTTTACAACGTGACAAGCAGCAGACAGTAGGATGGGAAAGTCCAGGGAATTTGGAATCACAAAGCTGCTGACTTGCAGTTACTGTTTACCAGCAGGAAGGGACTTATCTCATTACTTTTCCCTTGAGATCTAACCCAGCCCACACACATACCAGAGTATTTAAATATGTATAGAAACTATTTTCAAACCCTTTTGAAGTAAGTTTTCTTTCAACTCAGCTGGCTTCATTTCTGTGTCTTGGCCAATGGTTCTTGTGTTGAACTTGTAATTCCTTTATTAATGTTTCTTTAAGGAAAACTACAAAATCTGCTGACATATGGAATTTTGTCAGTTTTATGAGTGAATTGTCTTAAATGTCAAATTATGTTGCAGATAAATAATTTTTAATATCAATGCAAGGCCTAAGTTCACATTGTATCCTGGAATGCAGCAGAATGCTGTATAGCACAAGTCATGAAGAAACCTGCAGACTGTCTTGGAAAAAAATATTTATACTGTCTCTTATTCTGAACTGTAGACCTGAGAGTGCTTTAAACGAAATCTAAAACTGTTAATGAAAGAAAACCAGTCAACTAGAACTACAAGATGAGTAAATTCTGTGACAAAATAATTCAGAGGAATTTCTGAATATTCTCTGGAAAATTTCTATCTCTTTTACCTCTGTAGAATTTAAGATTCCTGAAAGCACTAGTGATTTCACCAGGTAGATGCACTTATCTTGGCTTTTGAGCCAAATCTGCTGCCTATAGATTGAGAGTTATGCAACTGACTGGTGAAATTAATTTGACTAATTCCTTCTTATAGGAGTGGAAAGCACTAAATCAGTTTAGAAAAGGAAGCATGCTCGGGGTTAAGCATGCAGGTAACTTATTGAAGGATGAGGTGCCATCACAGATTACGTACCATCTTAGCTGCAGTCTTCTGTGTCAGACAACAAAACGTTTTCTTTTCTCACATTGGGTTCTCTTTGAAGTTTAGTAGATCTCTGTGATATTTTGTGGAGAAGATGGAATGTGTAACATCATATGGTGATAGGAGTATAATAGTTACATAATTAATCTTTCTGCACTGATTACTATGTATTGCCAACATTTTCAGCATTGAAATTCAGATATTTGGGGTTGTTATCTGTGTTTATACAACACTCCATGGACACTGCAGGGGCATCTTGCTGGTACATTTAGAGAAGTGAAAGGAAGGGCAGCTTTAAAAATAGTAGGATGGGAGCACAGCTGGGTTGGATGGTGACCAAGCATCTCAGGAGCTGTTTAGTGACTCACTGTCACACTGTGGTTCCGGAGCAGCCGCTTTCCGGGACGGCCACGCTGCTGACTGTGACGGATCAGAGCTGACTTGAGCTGCTGCAGAACTGCCTGTAGCTCAGGAGCCACACGTTGGTCCCTCTGGCATAGATTGCTCAAGGTTATTATGTCTTATGGTTGTTGGATGTGGTGTGTTATCCCACTGCCTCAGTGGGGATTACAGCATACCCCTGTGATAATCCCTGTGAAAGAACACAGATGAGAATGAAATAAAGATACTTCATGGTTTTCTGAAATCTCATCCCGTGTTCCTTTGATTCTACAGCAAAACTTGTTTTCTGAAGTTCGACTTCAATTCTTAGTACGCATTGAGCTTTCAATTATGAGTATTCATTAACATGACTCTTTGTGCAATTTGCTCTAAACTAATTTTTAAAATCAGTATTGCTATGTGTAAAGTATTGACCTTTACTGCTTTAATTTTATAGCACCTTACACCTGTCTTCTTTCCCTATAAGAGGAAAACCAGTATGGAAGCCTGAGTCTTGTATTCCTTGTTCCTCTGTATAGATCTTTGATTACACCATAGATTTTAGCATGTACAAAAGACACAAGCACTGCATACTTTTCTGAATGCAAATGTCTTTTTGCCTGCTGTAATCACAATTGCCTCATGTGCACTTTTTTAGTTGATGCTGATTCTTACTGACCTTAATCCCTCTTCTGAAGAGAAATGCCTGTCGAACCTTGTAATACTGTCAAAAAGCATGAAATTCAGAGAATCATATTAGTGATGGAAAAGTCCTGTTAGGTCATCCAGTCCATCTCTTGCCAGCACAAGATTCTCCACAGGGATACTCTCTAATGCTCTGCTACTTTACAGTGGTCTGTAGTTCTTCAGCTGGAAACCCTAAGACTGATCCATTGTACATATAATTATCCCGTTGTAGCATTTCTCCTCTGTATGTGCTTAAACTTTGACCTGCAGAGCAGTCAGGTAATAACTGACTGATTCAGAGCATCTCTGTGTGTGTGTGGCTGTGGTGTATCCTATCCTAAAGGCATGAATGAATCCTGGCAAAATGACAAAATATTACCAATGTCTGAAGGAACACATGACTGAGCAGACCAGCTTCCTATTTCTGCACTGTCAGGCAGTTCTTGCCAAGAAGCTGAGTATCAGTGGCTGTGGTTTTAATTTAATACTATGGCAGCTGTCTTCTCCAGTATCTCAGTATTACATTGGGTAAAATTCTGAGCTTAGCAGAGTCATATATTTCTTTCAGGTTGCCTGATCTATAGAGTAGGATGCAAAGTTGTACATCCTATGATTGGAAGTAATCTGTGGTACAGGGGGATTTTAAGTAAACAATTATGGACTGATATTACTGAAAAGCTGTCTAGCTCACAGTAGTGTCAACTGAACTCTCTATATACATCTCAGAGTCTATTTATTTAAAATAAATAAAATACATACCTTTTAGAAGCTGAGAGATTCCCAGGAGGAATACTGGTTCACTGATCCTGGGGCATAAGGCTTCTCCTCTGCCACAAACCATGATGAGCTGGGGCTGAGCTTTGGAGCTGTTAATTTTGGGGCTTTAAATTGTTTATTTGTAATGGTCTTACTTGAAGTGCAAAGTGATTCTCGAGGAATAGCCCATGACTCTGATAGAGGGTTTGGAGTTTGGAATGTTTGCTGGGGCAGTGAGGAGCAGTCTGTGGGACCTGTCAGGCAGATTTCTGAACTGTACACCAGTTGTTACCTATTTAGTGAGTAACTTGTGTGCTGGATCTGTGTAGCAGCCAAGTGTGGTGCTGGCTCTGGGGACAGTCAGTGCCTTCAATTACATGTGTATAATTAATCCTTAAAGGAACTGTCTCTTCCAGTGTAGGAAAAAGCTCTAAAGGGACAGCAAAAGTATAATTTTCTTTTAGTGGTTTTATCTGACTACATAGCAATATATAGGAAAACTAATGCTTTAAAAGCTTAAGTTTCATGGTAGAGGGTATAATGTGCCTCGTTTTATTGTGTTTGGTCTCAAGGTGTACATTTTCCTGTTAAATTGCAAAATCTTAATATTTTTTATTAAGTATTCTAAATGTGAAAATAAAAAGCTCATGAACTTAAAAGCTCATTTAATTGTGCCAAAGGAAAAAATAGCCTTAAGGCATATTTTTTCTCTCCTAACATCATCTGAGAAGACCATGTCTGCCTCACATGGCATCATCACAGTAATCTTTTGATGAGAACTTCCTCTTATTAGGCCCTTCAGGACTGAATTGTTTGAGTTGCTGGGCACTGGTCAGCACAGCTCATAAACAGGTTGTAAAAAAGTGATTCATACTGATGGTAAATTTTGAACTCCTTGTAAGGAAGTGTTGGAGCAGGGATAACTCTTGAAAATATCTCTCTTTGTAGATTGATGGTAAAATATATGTGTGCAGCCCTCTTGTGACTTGTGCTTTGTGAAGTGTCAGTTCTGTGCTTATATCATTACGACAGGTTCTGCTTACAAAATCCTTAACAAAATTGGTCTTTTGAAACTGCAGTATAAAATTCCATGTGGGCAAAAGTATCCTGACACGCAGAGTCAGAGTAGGGATTCAGGCTAACAGAGAGCCTTTCAAATGTAGGCTAATATACCATAGCAAGTATGGAAATCTATGTCGATGCAGAAATCTGGATTTCCAGGTAATATTAGCTTTTTCTGTATCATTTTCATCAGCAGAAGAAAACAAAAGAGTAAATGCAAAACTATGCTTCAGTTTGAGCAGTTGCCATTGTTAGAGAAAATTTACCTTTTTTCTTCCATCTAGGATTTGCATTTACTCCCCATGTGAATAATGGTAAACATTGATAGGTTTTTGAAAACATGAATCCTTAGTTTATTATGTATTGTTAAAACTTTGAGAGAAAGTTGTAATTTGAAACTAAAATGTCATGTAATTTATGAAGTTAATGGAAAGTAAAACTTTCAACATTCCTGAAATTTTAATCCTTCTGTAGTGCATGTGATTTCATGTGATCTCTCACCCTCTGAGAAACTGCTTCATTATCTTGCATAACAGTTTGGCAGATCTCCATCTTTGCTCTGCTGAATAAAGGAATAGTGTTTCTACAGAAGCAAGTTTGAGAATTTACAAGATGGAGAAGGACCTCCAGATGTAAAATCCAATTATTAAATAACCACTTGTTAGAAGCCAAGTTTTTTTACTATAGTGATTTTGCTAATGTTGCGTGTTATATACAATGTAATATTAGAGTAGATTTTTTAGGAACTGAATTTTATAAAAACTTTTTGCGAAATATTTAGAAGCTGTTTGCATTTCTAAAATAACAAGCTATTTTTCTCTGTCTTTAGAATCAACTCATTTAATAATGATTTCATTGTATTTTGTAGCTTTCAACTGGTATCATTATGGTCTCTTTTCTAACTTGTGCCAATATAAGCAGGATTAGAAGCAGACACCTGATAGAACAATTTTATTCTGTCGTAGAGTTGGCAGTTTCCCTTTTTTACCCTACGAAAGCTAGTATTCGTATTTTTATTACCTAACCTGTATTTCTGCACAGATTCCCTGCTTGCAGGGCACAGGCAGGAGGGGGCATTGGGCTGTTGTCAGACTGAGGGGTCTGACCACATGTGGTGTGTGCCTGAGGCATCCCCTGGCCCTGGAAATCTAGAAACACCCTGTGAAAAATCCCAAGGGGTCACAACAGACACCGTGTCTGTTCAGTTGCTAGTGGAATATGTAGATAGCACTCTGTATATTGCACACTGTATGGGTTTTTTCTTCTGCAGGGACAGATTTTGTCAAATACAGTCCAGAAGTGCAGTTAATGTCCCGTTATTGACAACTGTGATTCTTAAATGCCAAATTTTAAAGCAAGTATGTCCAAGTTTGTGCAGTAACGCAAAAGCTGTGCTGTAACTTCTGTTACTGCTGGGTTCCAGTTTTAACATTGGCAAAAAGAAGCTGCAAATTCTTCAGGTCTGAAAAAATCCCCAAGGCATTTGGCTAAAGATTGCTGTGGATGAGTGCAAGCATCCATTTGTGTGTGTGTATGGAAACTAGAAGTCGATGGGTTGGCTCAAAATGCCAATTATAAAAATATTTGTTTTACTAGTAAACAAATCAATAGCAATCAGTAAAGGATTCATTAGATTAATAATTGACATTCACATAATGCAATTAATTTAGTTTTTCTGAATGCAATTAAAGTTGTTTCAGCTGCACTTATATGGTTTTAATTTGATTTAATGAATTAATGCATGAATCTTATTCCTCAGAGTGTTATTTAAATGGATTTAGATATGTCTACACTAAACTGGGTATGAAGGTAGTTTAATTAATTTAGAACACTACAGCAAAGTTATTCCCATTTACACAGAAATACCAGCTACAGTTGTATTTTGTCTTTGAAGTGGTGTGGTATCCATCAGAGACATTCTTACTTTGATTTGTTGTGTTCTGCTGTAGGAATTCTGGCCAAGGTGTGAGTGTGGTGCTGGTGACAGTAACCATCCACTAAGGAATCAATCCAATTATCTGAAATATCTGTATTCACTATTGATCCAGTGAAGTTTAGCCCCTGCACAGGCTTTTTGCTATCTGTGAAGTAATCAACACATGAAACATTCGTTCAATTATTGCTGCATTAGCTGCTGAGCTGGAAATTTCATCTCTCTTTTGGGAATGGAAATTTAAATCTTGAGAGAAATTACGGGCTTTATACTCCTAATTTAACACTTGGTTCCTTTGTTCTGCTAGACTGCTCAGTAAGTGAGTAGCTCTCTCTCTGAAATGGAGTAGGAATAAAAGCAGTGAACTACAGCACCAGCAGGCAGGAGGTTTGTCCCTCTCTCCTGGGAAATGGAGGAACAAGCCCCCTTAATGTGTCCGTGGGTATTTCCCTGCTCCAGCAGAGAGATGAGCTTGCTGACAGTACTGCTGATGAGCTGGAGGTGTCCTTAGGATACCAAGGAAGTTTCTGTTAAGTAACAATATCTAAACATGGCAACATAGAAGCGAAGTACTGGTACTAAGACTGGTCTTTTAAACCAAAATAACTTGCCATTGGCTAAAAATAAAGTTTCTAGATATGACAGAATGAGCCCTGGTAGAAAAACATGCCATTGGGACCCACAAAGGCTGTAAACATTTTGTGATATATGCCAACTCCATTTAGATTTCCTTTTTAAAAAAAGAGGGGACAAGTAGATGCAGCAGACTGATGTAATATTTGGTTTACACTTCATGTAAAACCAGAGGTTTCATGATGGTTGTGTTTAAGGGCATATACTGCCCCCTTTAAACAAATAATTCTGACTACAGTCACATTTAAAATATATGCCAGATTTGTACTCTCAGAAGATATACATGGCTCTTAACAGTGAAACTAAAATTTAGCTTATGCCTGTGTTACATATTAGTACAACTAAAGAACCACCAAATGGAAATTTTAAAAGTTTCCAAAAATTTGTCTATTTTATTTTATGTCTGAGTCCAAGTATGTTTTCCACTACAATCTTTTTTCCCAAGTAAATTCATTAGATGACAAGGTGCAGATAGTTGTGAAATCTGTCTTCTCTAGATGAGTTTGGGATGAGGTGTTAAGTGTGTAAAACTAGTCAGGGAAGTAAAGAGATTCTGTTTATTTTCAGCACTGAAATATACCCACGGAAAAGATTCTTTTTTAGGTTCCTGGGAAGAGTTAGACTAGTGCTTAATGAGCTTTTCTACTTTTGTTACTACTTTTTGATCTACTTTTAATCGTCCCACTTATTTATCACTAATGCTCATGGAGTGAAAAATTAAAATTCTTGCCCAAAGGCAAGATGCCACCCTTAAAAGTAGCTTCTGTTGGATCTGTCAGTTGATAACTCAGTAATGCATGATTTTTTTTCTAGGTCATTTGAGCATGTGAAGCAAAGATCTTGCTGATGATGTGACCGGTATCTTTTGTCCTATGTTATTTTATCAACTAAAGTATTTCATCTCTAATTTCATTGAGGTTGAGTGAAATACTTGGGAAGTATAAGGCATGAGATGTGTATATGGCATACTGAGGGAAAAGATTTTTCCAAAAGCAAGAAGATAATCAAGGGCTAAGAAAATCTTTTTGAAATGAGATGATATGGAGAAATAGACACTAGAATTAGAAAGGTAATGAGATAATGCTCACAGCAATAACACTGAAATATTGAGAAGTGATTAAACAGGCTGAAGAACAGAAAGACACACTTTTCAAAAAGCAGCCCTGATCATAACTGCATGAAGGAAAGGACTAACTTAAAAGAAAACACAGAAGAAAAAAATTATCTTTCTCTACTGTACATTTGACTTTAGGTGATCAGTGCAAAGTGTCTCTTGAAAAAGATGCTAAAAAGTACTTGCAGTAAGTCTTTATCCATTTGAAAGATAAAAAAATGATAGAAATCTCATTTAAAAACAATTACATTGAAGGCTGTCTTTAAGTAGAACCATTATGCAAACTCTGAAATACCACAGATTCCTGGCATTCTCATTCTGTTAGGACTGTGGTTGGTCACTCCGAGCCTTGTTAAGGGCCTGAGGAGCTGGGCAGGCCCGTGTAACAAGCTGTGCTTTACTTACAAGGCTCTCCATGGAGTCATAGCTGCATGTCAGAAAAATTCTCCACCAAGAATGGCTCTTGGAGAAGGAAATTGTTGTTACCAGCCTGCCAAAAAGAATCCTGGTAAGGAAAAGTAAAATCAAGTGAGAGTAGAAAGGTGAATTTTTTGCTTTCCTTTTATTATTCCCACAGGGAAGGGTGGAGTCAGAGGGAATAATGGTACACATTTCCTTTAACATTTAGCAACAAGTTTGATTCCATGAACAGCATAAATATCCTGTGTTCCATTAATACCTTGCAGTTTGTATTTCAGGGTGATTTCAGAAGTGGAAATGCTTCATTGAATTTTAAGTCACGGCATGTCTTTGTATAAGAGAATAAATAGCAGGAAATTCAATTACAAAAATTATTTTATATTCTTTAGATTTTGATTGGGATTTTTTTATGTCATTTGATGTTTTAAAGCAAATTCTTAAAGTGATGCTTTGGCTTAATTTAATCACAGTTATAATCTCTAGACACCTTTGCAGAAATAAATAAGGCTTATTTTTGAAATATAAAGGACCTTTCCACTACTTTGTACAGCTGATACCTAAGAGCAGTTTCCAGGACTGGCAGTTTCATCTAATGCTGTAGTTTTGTATTTTGGTTTTCATTGTAAGTGTAGATAGTTAATACTACCATGGCTACTGGCCTATGCCCAATTTCCCCTGGCTGTCAGTGAGGTTGTGTGGGTATGCTAGATCCAGATATTTGAATCTTCAGTGTAAAATCCATTTCGAGGATACAAAAATGCAAGGGGACAAATTAAATTTCCTTAACTGTTGGTAGAATCCAAGGAGTACAACAAGAGAGTTTGTTCAGTATCTGTAAGAATGACACAGTGATAGAGTCACAATTCCACAGGCAAGTGGGAAAAAGTGTGTTGTGCTAATAGTGGTTTCTAAGTTAGAAGAGGTCAAGCAAAATGATTTACTGATGTCTCTCTTTTTTTTATTCTTCTTCTCATTCTTTTTATGTCTTGAGTTGAAGACCTTTATTCAGATTGCAGACACCTCCTCACTGTTTGACATCACACAGACAAACCAGAGGTTTTTAGGCATGTATTTGCTATTACCACAATGATCGTATAGAAACATTATTATTTCCAATCTTACATAGAAAGCAAAATGTACATTCTTGTTATATAAAAAATGGGAGTTGGTATATATTAGGTAAACCTCTTTAACAGTTTCTAAAATTTCATGTCTTTCTCTTAATATGCTTACTTTTAAATATAAAATCTATGAGCCAGAGCTCTTCTGCACTCCTTATTTGATTTCTGGGAACCACTTTTTATATGGTCATTTCAGAGGAAACTTCCAAGCACCATGTCAGAACAGTCCTACCTTGCACTGCACTAGTCTGAAGTAAAAATGAGCTAATATCTGCAGCATTCTCTCAAAGCCTTGTCCCTATGATTTCTCTTTCAACTGATTGCCCCTCTCATGGAATTATTCTAGTTTTAATTGAGGAAGAGGAAGAAATAAGACTACTCTGTTCCTCCAGTGGCTCAGTGGTAACATTTGCAGCCTTTGCCAGTTGTTTGCCACTAGAATAAAAGGTTATGATGTAGATTGCATTCTGGAAGTAACTTCATTACCTAGCAGTCATCTTTATCTTGAAAAAGATACCTACAGAGGAGGAGTATTTAGTCTTCTCCTTCAGCCCTCCCTGACAGTAGCTCAAGAAAAACTACATCAAAATCTGTGTTTATAGAGAAATTGAGAAGGCAAGCTCTCTTTGTTTGTATGAATCCAATTTCTTGTGTCCATAGCAAAGCCCTTCCTCAGAGACTGAACAGGAGGTGTGTGCTAAGGAAAAGCTGCTGAACACGAGTGGTGCAGCGCCGTGGAGAAGCTTCCAGCTTCGTGGTGTTTGCTGTTATTTGCAGGGCTGGCATTGGGAGACCTCAGCTGGTGAGAGCCTCTGGTTGTGCTCAGAGCTCTAATTGTGTGCCTGTGGAGAAAGAGGCAGTGCCTGCCCTGGAGAGTTTACTGAGATAAATATAAAAGATAAACAAAGCAAAGGAAGGAAACATGCAAATAGTTGTTCACCAGGATGAGAGAGCCATCCAGGATGCTGCTGGACCTCTGGGCTAGGGGTCTGTACACTAAAGGAGAGTGCTTTAGGAAAAAAAAAGGGAAAAACACAAAGTAGGAGCATTAAACCTGTTTTTTTTTATTTTGAGAATGTCAATACTCTGGCTCTACAAATGCATTCCCTAGATTTAATTCCTGATGATTTATGTCTGTTCTATGGAATATTTATTAATATATAATTAAAAAGCACTCTCCAAAGTGGACTATGTTTGGATTAAGATTTTCTGAAACGTTAGAAAAATCCTCCAGATGGCAGAATAACTGCTTCAGTGTACATACAGTAGGTGGGGATACGGTTTTATCCCTCACTACAAAACACTCCTGTTTTTGAATTGAGTAGAAGGCTTTTTGAAAGCAATTTTGACCAGAGCCCATGGGAAATTGCACAGTTTAAGAAACATTTTCTTGTTTTGTTTAGGGTGCTGACTGAGTGCCCTTGTTCTGTTCTTAAATAGCAAAATGTCAGAATCAAACCTTTTTATTTATGAGTGGCATAAAAGATTTCATTAACAGCACTAAAGAAGCAAACAGCATTAAAGAAGGTGCATGTATGAGAGGGGTATGTCAGATGTTTCCAGGTCATGTTGCACACTCCATTTACTACTCCCAGAACAGCAATAGTGGTAGGAACTCTTCAGAATTAAACACAACATGAAGCAAATTCTGTTTTGGCACTTACCTTTTACTTAGTGGACTGCAGTTGCAAAGGAAAATTAAATCTCCCCTCCCTTTACAAGTCTCCCTTGCTTAATGTCTCTCAGTGAAGTTGTGTGAAAACATAAATTTGATAGAGAATTTATCATGTGTGCCATCGTACACTTTGACTCTTCTTGTGTCTGTCATCTCTCAGCTTCCTCAAGAGACTTCTCTGGATAATGCATAATCTCTTTATATTTCCAGGATTTCTCATTCATTGGCCAGTAATCTAGACTTAAATTTCTAAAGAGGTGGTCATACCATGAAAGTATTAAATACATTTCACATTTCTTCTAATGCAATTTTACTGCTGAGAGCAGCAGAAAAAAAGAAGAGAATTCTGTAACTCTCCTTACACATCATCAGCATTTATGCTGCAGGTAAGTGATAGTCCATCTGCCCCAGAATGAGAATATCCATGCCATTTTAGCATCTTCACTTTGGCTCTTCCCTTTGTGAGAGGCAGCAGACATGGATGCATCCCTCCACTCTTGCTTCTGAGCCCTGCAGGATGGGAAATGATTTCTAAAGCAGCATATTGATAAATAAAACATGAAATACTCCTGAAAGATGCTTGTCCAGAGCTCTCCCTTGTTGAAGTCCAGGCTCTTCTCTGAGACGTTTTGACACATCTGGATGCACAGCATGTTTGCTGAAGGCAAACAGACTCTGCAGTGACGAGGGACAGCTGGGGCCTGCTGGCTCAGCACACTGGGGGCTGGCACCAAGATGCTGACACTGCGCCGTGGCCGCGGCTCCCAGGTGATCGCTCCCCTGCCTGTGACATTAGAAATCAGCACAAAGTTGGCTGAGAAGTCATTCGTGCAAACTCAGGGGATGAGAAAGCAAAAGAGAAACTGCAGCTGCCTCTGGAGAAGAGGCTCATTGGTAAAGCTGCTCCATTAAAGAGGTTTGGGCCAGTTGGTTCCATTCCCCCAACAAAGTGAGGGTAATTCAGGTTCAGCTTTATACCCTCTGTCGATTGCTATGCCCAGATGTCAAGAAATCTGAAAATATACACAATTGTATCTGAATTCACATAGCTTTTATAAACCCATCTTGCTTTTTTCATATTAGCTCTTATTCTTTCTATCCATTTTTATCTTTTTTTTCTGATTCCAGGGAGATCAACAAAAGGAGGGAAAGCAACACATGAACTTCCATGTGATTTTTAGCCATTGTTTATCATCTCAGTACACAAACACCATCAGTAGGTATTTTTCATTGGTAAAAAGAAAAATTTTGAATTCTTGAGCAACTTAAGCTTTTTTTTTTTTCTTCACCATGGATTTAATGGTTTGGCAAGTAAAAATTGAAATAAGTATTTTTTTGGCTAATGGCATGTTACATTTAATTAGAGCACTAAAGCAATTCTAGAGGTTTTTTTATTTGGTCAGAATTCTAACTATAGGAATCGGTCCTTGGACCTCACACTTGTAAATATTTTGCAAACCAACAGTAAATATGGTTGAAAAGCATTAATTCCTGCATTAATTTCAAAAGGGTGTGAATAGTTACTCAAAATATCAACAGAAATGTTGTTAAAATGAGAAATCACATTTGATGCAGACTCTTTGCTGTTATATATCTGGACCAAAATAGGCAAAGGGTGTACATAAGTTTGCCTTTAGCATTTTTTATGTGTAACTTACGTACATTATCTGCCAAAGGACTGCTGTAACAATTCAAAATGAAAAGCTGTGAAGTGTTATTCTCTTTGGAAAAAAAATTAAGAGTTTGCCAAAGGAAGACTGTTAATGTGTGCTGCAGGCTGCAGAGAGGTGCCACAATGATGGGGGCAGGGGAGAAATCGCTATATCCACCAATTTGGCAAAATATTTAAAAGGCTTTACCTAGATAAATCTACAGTATATAATATCTCAAAAGTACAACTAATTAAATAGTACAAAGCCAAAGAAATTAAAAACTGGTGACATATGGTGTTTCTCTTGTGGTTTGTTGGTAGAAATTATGTTGAATGGTGAAAGTGCTGTATTAATAATTAAGTGTCTATCACTGTGTAAATGAGATGATTTAACAGTGGTTTAACCTCCATATCTCTCAATAGTTGGAAGTTATAAATAGATACTTTGAAAACTTTTAAAATTATTTAGAAAATTATTTGCTTAGAAAATATTGTTGTATATACAGATTCAGAGGGTTAATTGTTTTGATTTGAATTATTTAATGTTTATTTTAAGACAAATTTAAAATATAACAGGCAGACATTTCAGTTATTATTACATGGATTTTAACTTAGCTGTAGTCAACACCACCAGCACAGATGACAGACTCAGAGAGGGCTGCAGAATTTCAGCAGAGAATAAAAGGCAGTTTGGACCAGGAGGAGAATGATTTAAACTGTGTTCAGATAAGTTGGATGTATTCAAGTTGGCAGTTTCTGGTGGAACTCATCCTAGACTACTTACAGAAGTAGCTGAAGCAGTTTCTGAGGCATTAGCAATTATCTCTGAAAATCCACAGAGGACAGGGCGGGAGGTCCTGATGGTCTGGAGATGCACATGATGCTGGATCTCTTTTTAGACAGGAGAAAAAGAAGAGCTGAGGAATCCTAGGCAGAAGAGTTTCACTGGCATCAGCAGGGTATGAGACCAAACTGTTGAACAACCATCTTGAAAAATAGTAAGGAGGTAAAAAACAATCAACATTCCTTTGTGATGTACAAGTGTTAGGGCAAGTTCTATGCTTTTTCCAATAGTTTAGTCGCTAAGAGAAAGTCCAAGTGCCATCATATTTCTGACTTTAGAAAAAGCTTTGAACCAAACTCTGTGTAGCATTCTGATTAGCAATCTAATGAGGTGAAAATAGAAGTCCACTGTAAAAGTGTTCAAAACAACATGCTCAGCATTCAGCTACCAGTGGTTTGCTGCCAGAAAGGGGAGCTGGCTCACATGGGGTTCAGCAAGTCTTTCTGTCCTTGTGGGGACAGTTTTCATGCACAGTTTAAGGGAGAAGTGAGTATGCTTATAAAATATCTGGATGATAACCTGAAACTGCTTCTAAATCCTTTCTTTGAGAGACAGATTGGAATTTAGAATTCATTGAAAAAATAACCTGAGATCAATAACATATAAATCAGTAAATGCAAAAGCAGACAAAGAATAAATCAGATGCAAAACATTAAATGAAGGATAACTGCTTGGCAGCAATAATGCAAAGGATGAATGGGGAATTGTGGAGGGCTGCAAGCTGAGTGTGTCAACACTGTGGTGCTGTTTCAAAAAAAAGCAAACATTGTTCTGCAATATATTCATAGGCTTGCCAATATCAGATGTATTAATGTGGCCTCCTCTGAGGCCAGGAGTAATGCACTTGCTTTTTGACTCTGCTCTTAGGAGGAAAACACTCCAAACTTTATGTGCAGCAAATCCGGAATGTTTATTAAAAGTAGCCAGATGGGGTTTCCTAAACATAGAAAAGGGAAGAAAAGAAACATCAGCTTTCAAATAGGTGAAAAGCTGCTGAAACATAACGAGCACCCATTGTTCCCCAGGACTACTGGCTGTAAGGTCAGAGATATAAAGTGCTTTGTTTGCAGCAAAAGTGACAGACACGGGTCAGTGCAAAACCCATCATTTTGCCTTCAATCCCCCATCACATTTAAGCAGTCGTGAACTGTGGTTTGTGCTGAGGTACATGTGCATGTACTTGTTTGAAAACAAGTCTGAAAAACACCTATGGGAGGTTTAGTTGTATTTGTCTGGTCACCCTGGGAGAGAAGGGACTAAATCATACAGAACATTTTAATGCACTAAAGGCCGAGTTTTGCTCTACAGCCTTACCTGATTCTTAGCAGGTCAGGCACAGTCTTCCTAGGTCATTTGTCATCTAGTAAGGGATGTGAGTCCCCGGCAGAGATGGTGATGAGCAGGGCAGCACCTCCAGAACAATTCCTGTGACTTAAAGCTTGTTTCTAGTGGCTTCTTGGGAAAAAGGAATGGACCTTGCCTTGGGTGAATTGTCCTTCAGGCTGTCAATCAAGCTCCAATGGCCTAGATAGTCTCTTGACATCTCTTACAGCCTCTAATTCTATGATTCTCTGGTTATTTAAATGTCATTTTCTGTGGTCTTACTTAGAGGCTAAAACAGCAAGTTCTGTTTAGACTTCATGGTTCATTGACTAAAAAACTCATTCTGGTCTGTTGGTTTACTGTGGGTGATAAACATGTAGCTAGTCAGTACTTGATGGGAAAAAGAATATTTTTCTAGCATTCAAGTTAAAGTAATTATTTCTTTCTGTGTATTTCCCTAAAACAGAAACTTGGAGAAGTTTAGAATGCTAACAAAATTATGTTTAAATATTTCTACAGTTAATGAGATAAAAGTATGTGAAATATGAACCTCTATGGTAAGATAATTAAATCTCTTTCATGTACCTTTTCCATATTATTGAAGAAACCCAAATGTTAGATCTTAAGGCAAAATGTGGCTGTAACAAATAATTTTTAATGGTTGACTTACATTAATGTCTAAAATTAGTGTTTTGTTAAAAATACATAACAGGCTGTTCCATACACAAAGGTATTGCTCAGGAGTGGGACTCTACAATCCATGTGAGTGCCCAGTTTCTGTCCTGGCACTACAAGGACCAGTTACTCAGCTGCTGTGTCCTGGTGAGGCTCTCACTCCACCAAAACACTTCAGTGGTTTTCACTGCTTGAGAATCTTTACTGAGACCTGCTGTAGGCACCTTGAGTTCTGCAGTAAGCTGTTAGTAACAGCTAAATACATTTTGCTTCCTCAGGACCATCTGTCTAGGTTAGCTGCATTCCTGCATGTTCAGAGTCCAGGCAGATGTACAGATAAGATGTGTAGAGCAAGCTTGTATTTGGTTGCTGGTTTTTTAAGTATACTGGACTGAAATATGTGAGTTGAACTCCCTCATCTGAATGATGTAACATGAATTCTCTGTCTAGTTACAGTACAAAAATATTCCTTAGAGCAGCTTGCAGGCTGTTAAAGCACAGAGTAGAAATCTTCCCTTAAAAGTGACATTAAATCATTTTTTATTACTTACTGTTTTAATTTAACAGCAAACAAGACTATAGAATGATTGCCTTCAGACTTCCAGCCTAGAATATTTTGAAGAGAGGGAGAACATGGTTAGAGGTCAGAGTCTGAGAAGCTGGGTGATGTTCTTAGAGAATGACTGCATTAGAGTACATGGAAAAAGTCCATCTCGCCGGGATAGTGTGCTTCCCTCAGACATGGACTACATAAAGTAAAAGGCTTTTAGTTTAGTGTAGGCAGAGTAATTAAGATTCCCCTAGGGGGAGGTATATAATTATTTTGGAAAATAAGAAGCATCATCAAAAATTTCTTACACCTCGGCTGTTTTCAGAGTGTTGAGAGAATTCTCTGGTTTTTGGTGTGAATTCTGTAATACTGGATATTTCTGGTTCCTGTCTTGAGTCTTCTAAGGGGCCAAAAATCCTACAGAAAAGGAGAAGGCGCCTTACAAGGTAGTATTAAAAGCATGGATAGTAATAGCTAAGAAGATACATAGCTGGTAGAATATAAAAATAGAATCAGCTTTATGCATCTTGGGGTGCAGACAAGCTCCTTGCCTTTCACTGACATCAAGATTTGATTCAAAGCTGAGTTCCAGCAGTGGGAAAAATTTGTTGTTAGTGAATTGTTGAAGTGTTTGTTTTGTTATTGATGAAAAAAAAGATAGAGATAAGCAAAAACACTTCCTGGAAAAAGGTGGAATATAAAAATATAGAGATTCATAGGACTTCCTCTCTCAAATGATGTAGTTGAAGTGCTGCTGTCTGGAATATTACATATTTCTCAGTTTAAATAGTAAGGGTGAAATGGTGCCCAAGGATACAGAGTCTTGGAACCTGCAGTACACTGAGTCCCCAAGCTGAAATTGCTTCTCATACTCAGCCCATTGGGAGATTTTGAGGCCGTGCCAGATGTCCAGCCTGTTGGTGAGGGCAGTTCCTTGAAGCCCCTCCTGGTACTGCCCCTGCTCATCACCTGGCTGTCCCTGCAGCGCGTCCCACGCCTGCTCCACTGGGGAGGGGCTGGCCAGGATCCACAGTGTGTCTGTCCGTGCCCTGCCAGGGCCCTGCTCCCTGTCCGTGTGTCTGTCCGTGCCCTGCCAGGGCCCTGCTCCCTGTCCGTGTGTCTGTCCGTGCCCTGCCAGGGCCACACTTCCTGTCCATGTGTCAGTGCCCTGCCGTGGCCACACTCTCTGTCCGTGTGTCTGTCAGTGCCCTGCCGTGGCCACGCTCCCTGTCCGTGTGTCTGTCAGTGCCCTGCCGTGGCCACGTTCCCTGTCCGTGTGTCTGTCAGTGCCCTGCCGTGGCCACGCTCTCTGTCCGTGTGTCTGTCAGTGCCCTGCCGTGGCCACGCTCCCTGTCCGTGTGTCTGTCAGTGCCCTGCCGTGGCCACGCTCCCTGTCCGTGTGTCCTGCCGTGCTGCCGACAGCTCTGGCCCTGAGCCCTGCTCTGTCGCCCGTGGCACTTTGAAATACTGGCTCTGTGGTGGTTTCTGTGCAGAGAACAGGGCAAATCTCTGCAAACTCCCGAGCACATCCTGTGCAGCTGACTCAAGTAAACCAGAACCACATTTTGGATCGCTCCACAGAGTAGATCAGTAATCTGTGTTACCGTGTGTGGCCACAAATGGAGCTGCCTCAGCAGCTGAGGAAGCAACTGTTTCCTGGGCTGGAGTCTCCTGATCCTCATACTTGTGTAATACTGTGCCACTGCCAGAGAATGCAGCAGGACTTCTGCTGAACTGTAAACAAAAATGAACGTCCTAGAGGAGGAGAAGTACTTATATCCATGATTTCCCACTGCATTTGCAGAGGCAAAAAGTGGTTGGCAGTAGTAAGACAAACTTCAAAAGAGACTGAAAATGTCTCATTAGTAAAATCTGCATTGCTGCTTCTGCACTGAGTAATCACAGAGAGAAGTAGTGTAAGTAGCCAGATATTCGTGTAGTAAGGATTTACTGAAATAAATCTGCTTAATTCTATTTCATTTCACCTGGGCAGCTGTCTGATTACTCTGTCCCATGGGATGCTTTCCTTCATGCCTTTGTACTTGTGACACTGCAGCTCAGCCCATCTTTGCCTATGTTAGCAGCAAACTTGGTATTCATCCTTTTACAAAAAATCAATTAAGCCAGCTCCTGTTCTCTGCAGTGGTTGTGTAACTTGAGATATTGCTTTATCTGCTAGACTAGAGGGGCTGTGAGGGGGTTCAGTGTGCTTTGGTGAGCCCCAGAAACTCAAAGGAAGGATCCAGTGGTCAAGCTGGGAAAGAATATGACTGGCTAGAAATCAGGAAGGTTATATTCTACAGACGAAATTTGAAAGATGACACAGCCCAATGTCTGGAATGCTAAAGTAGAAAAAAAAAAATCAAGTAGGCACCTTCCTAGTGACCACAAACAATCTCACAGCTGTCAGAAGCATGCTGCATACTCCCCCACTGCTTCCCCATGGTGACAGATGTCCTACTTTTGCAATTCAACACTCTGGTCATGCTAACTTATGAATTATACAAGGAAAAAACACAAAAATCAGTTCACCCATCACTGAAAATAAGCTACCTCTAGGCTGCAACATTGTTAATGGTTAATGGGGAGGGACAACTATATAGAGCATATATAGGAAAATTATTCAGCATATTCAGGAAAATTATTAAGTGTAAGATAGTGATTCATTTTTTAAAAATGACCTGCTAATACATTGCATGCATTGACACCCAGATATGTATGGATTGCTTTTTCATAGCCATGCATTTCCAAGATACCTTTTTCCTTTATCTGGTTGAAAGCAGAACCTTACTGCCCTATCCAGTGTTGACCTGAGGGAAACCAACTGGCTAATGGATCACAACCATGGGCATTTGTAGTAACACCTGCACCCTCTCCCTGCTGGCATTTTATACAAATAGATAGTGAAGCTAATTCTGAGTAGTTTTAAAGAAAACTTTTTTCCAACAACTCTGATAGCAAAAATACATTTGCTTTGAGTTATGAAAATTTAAATTGTTTTGGGCATAGGGGATCAAACTTTGTGCATACTTAGTAGTGCTTTTTTGCATTATTTATGTCTTCAACTGCAAACAATAGCAGCAGTATTTATACTTGGGAAATAAATGGTGCAGTTCAACATGGCCTGAGCTAGTTGTCTGTAAAAAAAACTTTCTCCACTCTGAAAGATGTAAAAATACCACAACAAAAGATGTTCTGAGAAAATATTTGGATGGAGAAAAGTATGTAGGAGTGGCAGACCAATCCTGGAAAATAGTGCAGTGCTATTTTCTAGTGATACACAAAAAAAAAATTGGCAAACTTTCAGGTAGTGGGGCTTGAACTTGGGTGGGAATGATATTTTAATGTAACTGCCTTTTCCACTTACATAAGAAGTAGCAAAAGCTCAAAAGTCATGAAAGAAAGAGATGGATCTAACCCTCTCTGTCCTCTGAACACAGTGAAAATTAGACCTCCTTTTCTTGTTTTCATTTGGGATAACAAATATCCGTTCCTGTGTTTGGAAGTAATTAATCCATCTGTTATTGTTTCTGAGTCATGCACAAACATTTTTATTAATTTAAGTACCCCAGTAAAGACAAAGCAGAAAATTTAAATGGGCTCCTCTCCTCCTTTTCATGGCCTAGTCCCACATTTACACCACCACTTCCCGCACAGACATATGTGGCATTTTGGATCATAAAAATCCAGTGGTTGTGATGGCTTTGCCATAGGCGAATATTTTTGGAAATGCTCAGTTGCTGTGCTTGCTTTTCATTTTCTGTGTAAGTACTATGAAGTTACTGATCTACCCTTTCCTCCATATTCTCCTGAGGTTAAATGCCATACATGGTTTCCTGCAATCCTAGTAGTAGTTTCTTTTCACAGGGCCTGGTGGGAGAAGAAACAAGTTTGCAGATGACATTTACAGAATGAGATGATGGCATATGTTTAGGACTAAATGGAGTTGTCAGACACTAATTGATTCATATGTCAACCTCTTGCTCTTCATGTAAGGTGGATAGGGAGCATTACAGCTTGCAACTTGTCTAGGGCAAGGGTTGTTTCCAGTGTTTAGATATTCTTGTTAGTTGTCTTTCTGCATTCTAGGAAATGCAAGAGACTAAGAGACCAGAAAATACTTGGTTTTAGAGGTTTCACTTTTGATATGCATTTGAAGATCATAGAATTATATAATGGTTTGTGTTAGAATGGACCTTAAAGATCCTTCTAGTTCCAACCCCCCTGCTGTGAGCAGGGACACCTTTCACTAGACCAGGTTGTTCAATATCCAACCAGCCTGGCCAGGAACAGCTCAGGGGTGGGGCATCTTCAGCTTCTCTGGGCAAACTTTGCTGGTGCCCAGCCACCCTCTCAGTAAAGAATTTCTTCTCAATATATAATCTAAACCTACTTTCTTCCAGTTTGAAGACATTTCCCCTTGTCCTGTCACTCCATGCTCTTGTAAAAAGTCTTTCTCCTGCTTTCTTGTCAGCTCCCTGCAGGTACTGGAAGGCTGCAATTAGGTCACCCTGAAGCCTTCTCTTTTCCAGGCTGAACAATCCTGTTTCTCCCTGCTTTTTCTCATGGGAGGGGTGCTCCATCCCTTTGATCATCGTGGTGGCCTCCCCTGGGCTCTCACTCTACTGGTCAATGTCCTTTGTGTGCTGGAGGCCCCAGGGCTGGATGCAGCACTGCGGGTGGGGTCTCACCAGAGCAGAGCACAGGGGCAGAATCCCCTCCCTCCCCTGCTGCCCTCGCTGCTTTGGATGCAGCCCAGGACACGTTTGGCTTTCGGAGCTGCAAGGGCACGTGGCTGGGTCACATCCAGCCTCTCACTCACCGGGACCCCTGAGTCCTTCTTGTCCAGGCTGCCCTTGATGTGTTCACCCAGCCTGTGCTGGTACTGGGCTTTGCCTGGACACAGGTACAGCACCAGCACTTGCTAGTGTTAAACCACATGACATTCCCATGGTCCCAGTTCTTCAGCTTATCCAGGTCCCTCTGGAGAGCCCCATCCCTCACGTTTGTCAGCTGCACCGCTCACCTTGGTGTCATCTGCAAACTTGCTGAGGGTTTCAATCCCTTTGTCCATGTCATCAATGAGGATATTAAATAAAACTGGTCCAAATACAAACCCCTGAGGGACCCCATTTGTCACTGATCCCCACCGGGGCTCTGAGCCACAGACCACTAAGATGAATAGTGGTGGAAATGTTGGTTGTTGCTTCTGTCAAAGTAAACTTGTCAATAAAATGCAGTGGAATATATAACTGTAAGTGCTGTCATTGCAAACTGTCTTTTGGAATTTCCCATAAAGGTTTGATTAGGACAGCCAGACTTGAGATTCCTTTCTGGATAGATGCTGTGCTTGAATGACTTTGGAGGAGAAAAAAAAGCCCTGTCTTGAAATGTTATAGAAGTATGAACAGGGAATGCATACTTTTCACTCTAATTCCTTGAATGAGCTTAATATAAAAGTAATCTGCCATTGCTGTAAGGTTAATGGTGCAGGCAGTTTTCACTGGAGCTGAGCTGACTTTGGCAATTTCCTTTCTCCCAGGCTGCGTGATGTTTCCAAAAGCAGAGTGGACTCAGGCTGTTGAGAAATGCAGAGCTGTGTGGATGCACATATGCATGTGAAAGCAGGAATGTTTACTTTCCAAGTAATTGAAATGCATGAGGGAATAAATATGCATTTTCTTAGTATGTAGTTGCATCTGCCATAGCAAGTCGATACTTAGGACCTAAATAACAAAAATGTTTTAGGAAAATGAGAAGCATAGCTATCCTAACATCTTAAGCCCCTGTCTTTGTTCAAAACCTTACTGATGCTCCCTCAAAGCTTCCTCCAGAGTGCTCCCAGCTTCTTTGATTATTCCTGCAGTGACACACCGTAACTGAGAAGTGACCAAGAAGCTGTTCAAGCCACTTTCAGAAAGGCTTTGAATCTGGCCCCTTGTATATATTACAGCCAGCAAATTAAAAAACAAAATAGATTCCAGTTTATTACCGATTACATGTTTACAAAATGCTTTCTTAGTGCTGTGGCATGTATGGCATGAAGAAAGACAAGCCATTGCACTTTTTCTTTCCTGAGCATTTCTTTATGCAGATTTCTCCTCCTATAGGATTACAAGCTGGCAGAATAATGCCTGGCAGGAATTGATAAAGAATTGCAACATGAATCCCTGCAGGGCACATTGGGGCAAGTTTGTTATAGGAACAGTCTTCCTCTGTTTACATGAACAAAAGCTGGGTTTGACAGTTTCACTGATCAGCAGCTTTGGGAGTGTGTGAACTCGCTGTTGTTCTGTGCGGCCTTTTCTACAGTTTTCTCCACAGTAGCAACAATCTCTCTTTTCAAAGTGGCCTCTTCCAGAGTGCTGTCAGCCTGGGTTGGGCCAGGTAATGCTTGAGGTCCCCTCCTAACCTGGTATTCTGTAATTCTCGCTGCTCTGCAGTACTTTCCAATGCAGAGTTTGTAGAGAGAGTATAATTGATCACAATTAGACTTAGTTTGCCTTGTACATTGATTGATAAATGAGAGCAAGTGACTGTTGGGGGGAAAGCATGTGGTGATTGTAGCTTAGTTTTTCTCTAAGATTTACTTCCACAATTATTGGCTAACAATCAATTTAAAATGAAGTTGTGCTCTAACTGAAAGCAGGTTACATGCCTGTTAGAGCTGCTAAAGTTACAGTTCTGTTGGGAACTTGTGTTAGGACTAAATTGCGGCCACACTGTTACCATTATTCTTGAGTAGGGGAAGTGATTCTGTTTCAATCTTAACAGCATCTCAAAACTCAGTCAGACTGATGAATCTGAACATGCTATTTGACGTTGAAAGAATGCATTTTATTTTCCAGAGATTTTAGTCCAGGTTTCAGCAGAGTTACAGTATAGCACTTCACTTTAAAAGTAGTGTTGTGCTTGCTGTAATCATGGTAATCATGGGAGTCACAAACAAGAGAAGAGTCATTCATTCACCTTTAGATGGTTCTTTTCCTTCTGCTGAGCCTTCCAGAAAAGCCCTGTTCTGTAGCAGTGCTCCCTGACTTCAAAAACATCTGACAGATTCTTTAAGCGTATGGGTACCTTTTCATTGCATATTTCCTGTTAGTGATTTTGTAGTTGTGCTGTACTACTGGACCTAAAGAAATATAATAGCAGGTTTAAGTGATTTTTCTTCCCTTTTCCTTTTCTCTGTTCCTTTTTATTTCTTACTTCTTGGTATGGGGTGTGACCATAGAGAAAATTATCCTCTCAGAGGAAAACCAGAATTCCATCACGACAAAAAATTGTAAGGCTGCTGTAGCTATCCCTGATTGTTATGCTAAAAATAATAATTTTCCTAACCATATGCTGGGAAAATTTGCATCAAAATAAATGAGAGTGCCACAGCATTTTCCATGGTAGTATGGTTAAACTTTAAGTCCAAATTAAAAGGGCCTTTAATCTATCATTCAGCTTCTTGTTATTTGCTTTTCCTGTTACACCCACTTCCGACACTTGGAATTATGATTAAACAAAGCAGTAGCAGAATCAGTTGCAGCCAGAGATTCTTGTGTGCCCCTTCTTTTGCCTTGACTTCCTCTAATTTGTTGCTGACGCTCTCAGTGAGAACAATTGCTATGGAAGTGGCTTCAGGTTACCACTTCTTCAAAAATTACTGCTGCTTCTAAAACTCTTGGTTGCAAGAGCAGTATATGTGAAGTAAGTCCAGTTTCTGTTTTGCAAGTGCTGCAGTTTTGAGCAGCTTGACTGTGCTGAGAAGAAGGCGCAGCAAGGCCATTGCCAGTTCAATTTACAATATTCAGTTTAAGAGCTTCATCTCCCCAAGATGGGTGACCAGCGGGTCCAAGTAAATGTTTACACTCTTGCTTTTCATGTGTTTTTACACTCATCTACAACACACAGAGCATCTTCCATAAAAAAGCTATGAGTTCAGCTCTACAACAAGTCTTTGAGGAGTTTTACTGTTTTCGCTAGTACCTGTTGTAAAGGGAGTTTGGCCAGGTAGTACAGTCATAAGTGACTCTGTAATTTCCAGGTGACTTCCACAGGGCTGTGAAGTATGTGTTGGATGGCTTTTCCTTCCATCTGCTCCAGGCTCAGTTCACTCCCCGGGCTGCAGAACTGCAGGGAGAACAGGGAGATGACAAAGCACTGTTCATCCAGTCTGTGTTGTCCTGCCTCTGACCTACAGGCATAATCCAACCCAAAGAGTTTTTCAGACTCAGAAGCAATTTCTTACAAAGGACAGGAGATTGCAAATGTCAGGAGAGCTTCTCAAAATACAGAAATACACTTTGTAAAATAGTAGACGGTGCAAACATTATTATTAAAGAGCAGTGCCTACACAAAGTTTTCATTAACTAATAAAAATTAATATCTTATGGGGGTTATTGTGTAAAAAATAGCTTAGATCTTTGTTGATCAGCCATTTAAATTTAGTGTCATAGCATTGTCACTGATTTAACCTCTGAGGACTAAATGACCAGAAGACTGAAAACAGGAACCTAATTCCTGGTGGTTGTGAGACTGACGTGCATTTGCTACATTATCAGATGGCAAGTGCTTTGGTATGGAATTAGCCTTTTTGTGTACAGAAACAGACATATTTTCAAATGCTAGTTTAAGAAGCTGTTTTGCAAATGAGATTGAAAAGCAAAAAGGAAATCATACCCCTTTGTGAATGGTCTGCTTTGACAGTTTCATATCTCTAAAGCCTTTCTTCTTTTCTGCTGAGCTAATTGGGATTTCATATAACCTAGTGTCATCATTTAACTTATAGGATGTTCATTCCCTTTAGACAATTATGCTATTGAAGCATGTTCTAATCAGCTGGTATTAGTCCTATTGTGTTGAGTATTAGCAGCAGAATGTGTGTGGGGTTTGGGGTGTGTGAAAAGGAGTCAGACTTTAAATGCCAAACCAGACCAAGGGCTATTCTTCTAGTACACACAACCAGGGATTTATCAACACTGCTGTTTTTTCAGATTGTGCATATGACTCTTTTATACTTAACTACAAATAGAAAAGACACGCAAGCACTGGTGTAACCTTACTATGTTTTCAATACATATTAAAACTATCTGGCATTTGCTTAGGGACTTCAAATGCCTCATTTGATGTGCAAAGAAAATGAATGGTTTCATACATCACACAAATTATAAAATTTAGTTCAAAATCAGGTTTTAAGGTATTTGCTTAATTATAAAGCATTTAAGTTCTGACAAGTCTAATAACAATACTGTGGGGACATAGTTTTTGAAAAGTTCTAAAAATATTCTTTAATTTATGACTTTTAAAATTTGATAATATATGCCTCATTTAGCATTGCTTAGATGCAGATAAAAGTGTTTATGTGTGCAGGTTACTGTGAACCTGGTTAAAGCTGCATTAGATAGATCTTTATATTACTTTCAAAACCCATCCATTTGGGCTGAAATATTCAGTTCATTTTGTTGTCCAAAATTTATATTTTGGAAAGGGTAAGCAAGACTTTGAGGATTTCTTGATTATTTGGTTTGAGAGCATTCTCTTATTTGAACAGCACTTAAATCATAAACTGAAATATCACCTGTTAAGAATAATTTCCAAATAAGAATCATAACAAATTGGATCTGACCTGCCTGATCTGTGAGCATGTGGAATCTGACTTCCAAGTGTTTGCAGCAGAGTTGTTTTCTTTATTTTGCTGAGCTCATTATTGTGCACCTAGGAAAGGATGTCCTTTATATGCACCTTCCCTAATTAACTTTGCACTGAGCTGGCTGGCCAGCCAAGGTCAAGGTTAAGATGAGGAGCTTTTACAACTGTGCAAGATCATTCATCCAGACTTCAGAGCTAGCAGAACAGAGAATCCTTTCCTGCAACTTGGCTGTAATTGTAACACATGCTGTTAAATTAATTTCTTTACAGTATTTACACAGTAAACTATTGCAATGAAATCCCCCGTAATACAGCAGAATTGAAGGAAAGACTGTACTTTAAATCTAAATATCTGCAAGAAGCAGTAGGATTTTGATGATGCTGTTATTTAGACATACTAGGTTACTGTGCAGGACTCCACAAACAGGGAGCGATACCGTGGTTTCTCCTCAGAATCCTACAACTTAGGGAAAAGCTGAGAGGCAAATGATGATGCAGAAATGGCAACATGGGGAAACAAGGACACAGTGATGGGCAGTCTGAGAGGAAGGCTCTCAACACACCTTCTGTCTGATGCCTGCCAAGTTTTTGTAGACAAAGTAGTTAAGAAGAGTTTTATTGCGAGGTTCTCTTTTCAAGAATGAAGGAGGCACAAAAATGCTGATGTGAAAACATAATGAAGCTTAAGAGAGGCTTGCATTTTAGCCAAATCAGGGGGGAGAGCTGCTGCTTAAGTGTTTTAAAAGATCTAATTGATAGATAGATTGAGGAAGCTGTCATGTAAGTGAAGGATGTGAAAATAAAGGCAATTTTTTTACAATTCCTTTACTGAGAGCGAATTGGATATTTTTTATACAGTGCTATGACACTCTCTAGTTGTCAGTCACCCATACTTACTACACATATATGTTTAAATGCACAGGAAATAAAAACTATACTTTATATTTTTTGGAAAGATGTTTTATAATACCTTTAATTGAACAGAAAAAAAAAACCCTGAATAACAACAACACCACCACAAAACCAACAAAACAAAAATCCAAACAAACAAAAAAAGTGGGTTCAGAGTTCAGTTAAACCTGATATTCATAAAGCACTCTCACTTTACAAAGACTACTTTGAGGAGCTTATAATAGCAGAGCTACTCAGATCATAGCATAGATTAAAGAGGTTATTCCACTGGGAGTCTTAAATTTAAACTAGTCATCTCTGGTTTGGCTTTTGAAATATGACAAGAGAATCAATGATTGCTGTTAAGAGTCTGAGGAAGCCTTTGGCTTACTGACAGTCTAGATATTAACAGTTTTGAAGTCTCTTCATACCAAGGGACTATTAAGATGAACCAGTAGCTTTAAATTAAGTACCATAATTCCCTCAATTTATCCTGAAGGAGAGAAGTAATTAGATTTGTTTATCTGAGAGAAATGAAAGACCAAATTAGGGGAAATGCCCCTAAACTGACCCTGTGATTAAGCTGAGTTTACCAGAGACTTCATCTTTTTCAGCATTTTAGCTCCCATTCTCTTAACCATGTTCCCTCTTGGTGTTTAAACTGAAAAATGCCAAACCGTGAACTGAAGTTGTGTATTTTCCTGTTAGCAAAGTCAATGATCCCATGCTTCAGAAATCTCTCATCCTCTCTTGCTTCTCTAAAGTTAGATACAGTATCGTAGCAAATATTTTGAACTGAGTTATACAGAATAAAGGCAGCAGTCTTTTTTTGTTAGTAGGGTGATACTCCTCTGACTCTTCAGTTTCATCACATTCTTTTCCTGCTTACTCCAGGTGAAAATAACACTTTTGCTTTAATGGCCGGATCCATGAAGCTGCAAAACGCAAGGATTTTTAAGACTGTAATGAATTCATTCCCAAATAGTTGTTTGTCAACAGAGTTTCCTTTTTAGCACATTGGTACCTTTTACCTTTCCACAGGGGCACTGAATTGAAGAATTTTGAATGCATCGTGTGTAGACCTTGCTGGCACCTTAGGATGTCCATCAGTTCATAGCAGGATGATTTAGGGACAACTCTACTGCAGATAGTGCTAAAGATCAATGAGATGGAAAGCAGGAGAAGTTATTTAAGACATTGAAAGTCATTATTACTGAGAAAAACCATGTAATTTTTTTTTTTTTTTAAAGAGAGGGTTTCTGATTTCTCTACTGGCTATTTTTATACCCGTTTTTAAGTTTACTAAGTAACTAATTTCATTGATCTTTAAGAATAAAATTCACAAAGCCATTTAAAGAAACTGCTATGATAGCTTTTCCACATTTCCCTGAGGAATACTTTGCACTTTCATTAGATTTCTTGTGCTTCTATTTCTAGTTAGGGCATGCAACTCCTTCCATATTTAAAGACCATTCAGTAGCATAGCTGCAAGCCAAGCAGTGGCCCTGTTTAAGATGAAATACCTTTGTTGAAAGCTAACTCTGTCGTTATGATCAGGGCTGTAGAGGAAGATCATTTTCATGTGAGGAAGTAGAACCTTGGTGAAGGCATTAGGAGTAAATAACCTATTTTTGTAAATTTTTTTTATTTTCATCTTCTCTGACACTTGTCCAAATGGTTTGATTTTTTTTTTTTTCTTTCTGATTTAGGTGATGGGCTGTTTGATGCAAGCTTGATTCTCACTGTGTTAGAAGTTTCAGTGCTATAAATGCAAATGGCTTTATTGGTTCAAGTGTCACATGAGGGGTAGGTGTGTTTAGGTAGCTGCAGTGGTAGTGCTCCCCTTTGATGGCAGAATAGGATGATAATTGCAAAATGTGTTGTGTTTTACATGCTACGTGCAGGAATTTATATGTGTGTGCAAGGGAACAAAATGGACTTGCTTTTTTATTTATATGAGGAAATGCACAGGGGAAGAGGCTCTGGGTATCAGTCTGAAGAAGAGAAAATACTATTTCTGTACATATTGGTGTGGTAAGTCCAACTTCTTAGATTCCTCTGCAGAGCTTTTCTCTTGGCTGTTCAGCTGCTTGTCAAGCAGCCCTGAAGAAATGGCACTCTCATTTTCTCTCCAGCCAAAGGGAGTTTCTGCTTCTCTTTTTGTTAATACTTTCCAGCTGGCAAAATAAGACAGATTGTAGGAACCTCCAATTCTTTTGGATATTTACAGAATATTTGTACTGAGGCTTCTGCTGGTCTTTCTGTAATTCATGTGAAATGGCCTTAATGTATGGAATTAATGCCAAATTAAAGCCTAGCTATTCTGGCTGAGTTAAGCACATCTCAAAGTATAATTCTATGTCACATCTCACCCATCACAGTTTTCTTACATTACTGATGAGTTCATCAGTCCCAAAGGCTTAAGCAGGTTTCTTTGTAGCATCACAAAAGAATTGAAGGTCTGTAACTTTATGCAAGTTCTTGGTAAATTTTTGTGTTCTTTCATATTGAACCGTGGAGCTGCTAGAAGTCAAGCAAATGAACATGTTCAAGATTTACACTCTACATGGGCCTGTGTAACATTGCTCTGAAGCCTGCTAGATAACTCCTGCAGTGACTCTTCAGGCATTTTTGCAAGTATATCCAGGCATATGGAGCTATTTTAGTATCTGCATGGGAAGTGCTAATAATCAGTGAGGATTGAGTCCAACCCCATGGAATTAAGAAGGTGCTTGATTACTAAAGAGAGAGTTCCAACTTGTGTAAACTTATTTTATGCAATGTGACTGCAAGTCTCACACATTTCTCTTTTGTTAAATCGTGACACTTGAAATTAAACAAGTCCTAGAGGGAGGGAACATTTTCATGATATAAGGAACTGTTGGCTTAGCCTGTTTCAGACTCTTCCATTTAATGTGCTTTTCAGTTTCTTTAGAAGGGTTTGTCACTGACTTTATTAAATATATTTTCCCAAACACTATAATTTAACATCTTACTGTTTTTCAAGTGCTTGTAAAATACAAAATATTGTATTAATGTAAAATTCTTACTAAGGGCAATGAAATCCACATTATATGATAATTACTATCTAGTGCAAAAATGCTGTTTTGTTGGCAATAGAACATAAAAGGGAAACTAATGTGAAACTGAAGAGAGCTGAAGCACTCTAGTCCTTCTCAGAAGATAGATTTTGCAGGCAGCACTATAGTCTAGTTAGTTTTTGAAGCTTATGTAATCCCACATGAAATTGTCAGTCACCAGCAGTCCCTGGGGAACCTCTCCCAGGCCAGCCTTTGAAACCAGATTAGCAGCCTGCACCTTTCATGGAAGTTTCGGACGTTCCTTGTAAAAAGTAATGCTGACTTTCTTCAATAGTGGTATTAAAAATTTATTTGGCCTACAGATACCAAATGGAAACTGAAGATGCTCAAAAAGAGATAAGGCTTGACATCAGACAGATTCAGTGCAAGGTTAAAGTAACGTAGTAGGAAGATATTTTAACTGGCTATTTTGAACTTATTTCTAGAATCTTGAATCAGGATCCTCCAAATATTTGTTACATTTAATAATCAACACCAATATCACAGATTAGCGTTTAGCATAATTACACAGAAAAATTGACTGCCCTTAGAATGAGATGTTTACTGTGAACAGACAGCCTTGGAAAGAGCAGCCTTTGGGAAAGGGAAGATGAAATCAGCTGTTAAAAAGTGCTGAGACAGTGTTTCATGTATGTTTGATATCAGCAGACTACAGTTCCCCTTGACAGGCAGGGGAGTAAACAGAGATAAACAGGCTCTTGGGCAGGTTAAGGATGTGTCTTAAGAACTGTCTGTAAACAAATTCTCTTCATCTGAAAGCTTTTAATTTGTTTCAGAAAGTGACTGGGTGGGAGAATTAACTGTTTCTTAAACAGTCGTTTATTTTGGTGATGTTTCCTGTTAATTTTTTAGCAGGAAAAACAGCTAAAGCACTGCCTAGAAAGCAGAGAGCTTAATTAATATATTTGTAAGCCTTTTATACATTCTGTCTTGTGGCTGCATAGTCACTAAGACACAGTTACATTATGACCACAGAAAAATTTTTATTCACAAACTGAATGGAGAGCATGAAGAACAGGGAGGTTAAATCAGGAGAAAATGAAATTAAAATCTACAAACTGGATGTTTACTTGTGCCTCAGTAGTGAAGTAGTCATAGATGGTGCTGGAACCTGTACTGCATCCCGTGGCTGCTGCTCTCTGTGTTAGCTAAGCCACGGTGTGGTGGCGTGCTGCCAAATATGTCATTTTTTCATCACCTCAGTGTTTCTCAATCAGTAGGGAATCCCCAGTTTACCTACTCTGAAAGATCTCACCTTCCTTCCCAGTTAATGCCAAAGGGGTGGAGTTGGAAGTGAACAGATTATGATGTTCTTTAACATTATATATACTCAGGGCTTTCAGTGTATTACTGTTTTAATGTTCCTGCGAATTTTACCCAGAATGAATGTTTTATTTGGTGGCAATAATTACATAATGGTATAAAAATCCATCATTTAAACTCCTAAGCTGTCAACTCTGTGACTTTCATACAAATTGAGAAGTTAGCTTGTTATGTGCTGTACAAAGACAGTTTTGTTTTAGACACAGTATGTCCTCTTAGCTGGAGAGGATGGTCTGCCAAGAAATGAAATAAAGAGAAAGATGCATGTGGTGCTGAGGAGGTGAGTAGGAGTCCTATACAACGTCTTACTTAGTTATACTTATGATTCTTTAACACAATCAAAAATAACTCTTCACTTTCTGGGTGAGGCAAAGTGTGGGTTTCATCACGGCAAACTCCTATTCTGCGGCAAGCTGAGGTTTGTGCACATCAAAACACACAAAGATGTCTGTGCTCGTGTTCCGTAAAGCCAGCCAAAAATGCGTTTTGCATGGAAGTCATGGTGTGGTGTTTGGGTAGAAGTTCAAGGGTCAGATCCATCCCACATCCATGTGCAGAAATGCCTTGGTCTTGTCAAGTCTGCCCAGATCCACACAGCACCACACTGCTCTGAGCAGCTGTGTCTCTGTTGGAGACAAGGTGCACGGGGCCATTTGCTAATTAGAACACTGGTCCTTCTAGCAGTGACTTGCATGATCCCTGCGAGTTTGAGTCCACAATTAAATTACAGTTTAGCTAAATGTTTTGCATACAGTTTAGAACATGGTTTACTGTGCAGCATAAAAACATAGCTTAGCTTTGGAAACTCTATGTCATTTAGTTGGAGAGCATGGTCTGCCAGGAACTGGCATGGCAAACCACGGAAAACTTCTTTGCCTCAGTCTGTACTGCTGAGGCCAATCCTCAGGAATCACAGACCCTGGAGGCAAGAGAGAAAGTCTGGAGAAAGAAGACTTAACCTTGGTGTAGGAAGATTGGGTTAGAGATCATTTAGGCAAACCTGATACCCACAAATCTCTGGGCTCCATGGGATGCACTAATGAGTTCTGAGGGAGCTAGCAAATGTTATTGCTATGTCATTGCACATCATCTGTGTCATGGAGAACAGGAGAGCCTGAGGACTGGAGAAAAGTGAATGTCATTCCAGTCTTCAATAAGAACAGGAAGGAGGACCAAGAAACCTACAGGCCAGTCAGCCTCACCTCTATCCCTGGAAAAGTGATAACAACACATCCTGGGTGTCATTTCTAAGCATGTGGAAGTAGAAAGGGTTATGAATAGTATTCCATATACATTTACCAAGGGGAAATCTTGTTTAACTGATGGCTTTCTGTGATGGCTTGAGTGGCTGGGTAAATGAGGAGAGAGCAGTGGGTGTTGTCTACCTTGGCTTCAGCATGGCATTTGAAACTCTCCCCCATAACAGACTTTTAGCTCAGGAAGTGTAGATTAGGTGGATGGGCAGTGAGGGGGATTGGGGAATGGCTGGATGGCAGAGCTCAGGGGCTGTGATCAGCAGGACAGAGTCTGGCTGGAGGCCTGTAGCCAGCAGTGTCCCCAGGGGTCAGTGCCAGTAGGATCCTGGGGTGCATCAGGAAGAGCGGTGCCAGCAGGGCAGGGAGGGGATCCTGCCCCTCTCCTCAGCCCTGGTGAGGCCACTCTGGAGTGCTGTGCCCAGTTCTGGGCTCCTCAGGACACAGAGACCATGGAGCTCCTGGAGGGGTCCAACAGAGGGCACAAAGGTGGGGAAGGGACTGGAGCATCTCTCTTACGAGGAAAGGCTGAGGGAGCTGGGCCTGCTCAGTGCTGAGAAGAGACAGCTGAGAGGGGACCTCATCTGTGCGTGCACATGTCTGAAGGAAAGGTGTTACAAGAAGGCAGACTCCTTTCAGTGGCACCCAGCAAGAGGACAAGGGGCAGCAGGCACAAACTGTAACACAAGCTCCATCTGAATATGAGGAAAAAATCCTTTCCTTTGAGGATGGCTGAGCACTGGAACAGGCTGCCCAGAGAGGTTGTGGAGTTGCCTTCTCTGGGGATGTTTAAAGCACACCTGGAATTGATCCTGTGCAACCTGTTCTAGTTGAAACTGCTTTGGCAGGAAGGTTGAACTGGATGATCTCCAAGGTCCCTTTCAACTCCAGCCATTCTGTAATTGATTTTCTGATTCTCTTTTTAAGTTTAGTAGGGGAAACTGCAAAGTGGTGATACAAAAACAACCTCCTGTCAAAACCTGTTTAATATGCTATGTCACCATCAAGTCACAGTAAAGATTTTGAGCTAATTTAGAAACAGCTTTCTTCTAAACCTATGTGGCAGACTGGAACCAGAAGGAAGTTAACATTTTCAGGAGGAACTTCCATACATGTATCTATAGATAAGATTTTCAGAAGATCACTTTAGTGAGTAAATTTTTATAAGTGTGTTAGAATAAAAGTTGCATTGATGGAAACTTTTTGATTACAATGAAAGTTAAAATCTGATTAGTGGATGGATTATTCAATTTGCCTGAATGTAATTTACTTCACTGCTGTGGATTGCTTGGATGAAGGCCAGTCTGCAAATGGAATTGGTGTTGATAAGTCTCATTACCATCGGTAGCATCATCTCCAGTTGGAGACTGATAGTTACAGCACTAATATAAACAGTAAAACTGATCACACCACAACTTTGGATGCTGTCCTGCTCTTCCTGAATTCTAGGGCAGCACTCCTATTGGCATCAGTAGCAGCAGGAACAGGTCCAACGGAATTATTTGACAAAAGTTTTCTTTCTTAACTCTGTACTGGCTGAGCTATGTAAGCAAATTGTTAAAAATTCTGATATATGATCCAGAAATCTTCACAGTTGAGCAGCGCTGATTTATGCACTGTCTGCTGATGGTAGCAATTTATTAGCAAGAGGATATTTGCTCCTTCCTTCCTTCTGTGTGTTTTGTGCAGGGTTTTGTCCTCAATTTTCTGTTTTCCTAATAGTCTTTGAAATTTGTGACCTTAAGGCCACACCTAATGTTGAATTACTCTGTTATTTGTTCAAATAACAGACATGTTAAAGTCACTTTTTTTTACAGGCTATTTATAGCTTTTCAAAAGAAAATGTAGAAGGGATATTTTTAAACTGCAGCAACTATGTGTTGTCGTTAGCAGAGTTTCAGGCAAAAATACCATGTTTTAGCCTTTTCATGTCAGGACTATGAATGCAAGATGTTTTATGTATCTTTGGAGCTTGTAATAACACAAACTGTAAATGATGCCTCCTAGATTTCTAGTATATATTTTAATATATTCCATTCCACTGGTTCTTATTTGTAATAAAATTTTCAAAGTATGGGAGATGATATGAGACACTGTGTTTGTAGTGGCTGTGTGCTGCACCTTCTGGCTGGTGCTGTGGGAGGTATTTGAGGGCGTGGGTCACAAGTGCTCGGCTCCTGCTCGCTGGCCCAGCCAGGGCCCTGCGCAAGGCTGAGGCAGAAATGGTTTCTGCTTTAGCTGGAGCTGCCTGCACTCGGGGACTTGGTTTGGCCAGCATACAAACAAACCTTCTGTGGACTTTCCAAGTCATGTGTGCTCCCATTCAAAGCTGGATTTTACCTTAAACTTCAAGGTAGTAATGTCAGACTTCTGCTGAGGAACTCTGGTTTGTTGTCATTTGACACCATGCAAAATTGATTCCTCATTATCTGTATGCAGATAAAGTAATTTTTCGCTGATACCGGTAAAAATAGCAGTTCTCTTTCTACATCCCTTTTGTTTTTCCTTGGCACTGGATTATATCCTTTGCAGCAGTAACGAATGAAACCTGGGGTAGGCTTCCTGGATAGGAGAATTCTGCTGGTATTCAGTTTTTTTTGCATTCCTGTATGTGTGTGTAGGTTTGCACTTGCGTTTGTTGCAGTTTTGGAAAAGAGAGGAGAAAGAACATTGTGGTTTGTTGACCCTCGTAGAGTGAATAACACCAAAATATTCTCCAAAGTTTGACAGCTGGGAAAAATCTTCTCCTTGAGCAACAGAAGTACTGATGTGCCATTTTCTGTGAGTTAGTGCCTGAATGCCCTACACTTATTAATTCCATATCTTTCCTCATAATGAGGGCCTCTAAATTGTATGTAATTCACAGCTACTTGTCCTCCATATTCATCAGTTTCAATCTACTGTTAGGTAAAGATAGCAGGTAGACAAGATGATAAAACAAGTTTGTTTTCCTAGGGAACCTAGAAAAATGATGAACCTACACTTCCTTATTTTGGAGAAGAAGACTGCTAATATAATCAACATTGCCAGTTTGGCACTAGCTATTGTTTAAATATCATCACGAAGAGTATTGTAAATGAGCTTGTAAAATGAAGCAATGTAGTCCTGTTCTCATCATTTCGCTGGAGGCTGTTAGTAATCAGCAGCTACATAAATTTGTCAGATTTTGCTTTTACTTCATCTGGAAAGATCAGTTTAGCGTGATAATCAATTAACATTGTGTATTTCCAGTGTCTTTCCAGGTTGCAGTTCTGTTGTCTTTGTCATTAAAACACATGGATGACTAAAACATAAGTTACAAAGATTTGTGCACAGATTTTCCTCAGTAAACTGACACTTGGCAGAGACAGCCAAAAGTGCATTTTTAGAAGAAATAAAAAATGGTTAACTGTACTTTAATGGCAGAAGAAATAGCCCTTCAGTATTGTTTACCTTTTCTAATTTTCTTTGCTTTTCTTCCTACAACTGGCTGCTACTGAGCGTAAAATCATTTTAATATTAAAAATACAAGTTTTAGATAAAAGTAAAAAATGTGATGTAAAGTATTTACAGGTTTAAGGAATTAGAAAAACAAAATTCCACTTTGAGCTGTTTATCAGCATAAAAATATGTTTGAGATGGTATTGATATCTGCTATTTATTTGGCTCAAGCCAGAAAAACAGTGTAAGCATTTTGCTAGAGGGTGTTTCTTAAATATTACTGTTACCATGGATAATGCAAGTTGACAGGATCTATAGTTGAGGGGCAAGTCATATGGAGTCTGCTTTCAAGGGTTATATTTTGGCAGGCAAAGGACAGGTTGAAAACACATCAGCAGAATGAAAAAGTTTTACTGCTTTCAGATAGAGATTTGTGCCAGGCCTGTACACAAACCATCAGTCCTGACCAGGTGGGTGTCTTTGAAATTTAGTGTAAAAAAAAGGTCGTCATAAAGGCAAACTGTATTCAAAATTAATTATTTTGAGTACAGATATTAAGAGCAAAAGCTTCTCCAGAAGCATCCTTTGAGGGAAGTGTGTGCGCGTGTGTGAATGAAGGAAAATCTGCATGGCAAAGGTGATTGATGGCAGTGTTTAATTGCAAGACCTTACACAAATGATTTCTAGGCTGAAACTGTTCTTGAAGTCTGATAGAGTGGAATAATGTTCACACATGGTTTAACTACATTTCCGGTCTGACAAATCTATGGTAGAAAGTTTTTTGTTGGTCTGTGTCTGAACATTGTTCTGCAGCTGTTCTTGAACTTCTTATGGGTGGGATGCTGAGCTGTTGCCAAGGTCACCTGGTTTTCCCTTAGCTCTAGTGCAAGGAATTAAAAACTGTAGCCTCTAGTGAAGTGGGAGCCTGTCAGGGAAAGTGTGGTGGAGAGGTTTGTGTATTGCATTAGCAGCTGTTAAAGCTAGAAGCTGTTTGCTGCTCTGCTCTGTTGGAGCAGGTATTTGGTCTGGAGGGACTGCACAGTCAGTCTGTTCAGAGCAGCGTGAGCAAGATGCCACTGTTTTCAAATGCCCTCGTGCAGGCTGAAGTCATTTAGGAACTGAACTTGATGTTCCCAGTTTCCAAACTGCCTTTCCTAAAACAGCGTGGGCCTGCTCCACCCTTCTTCTCATCCTCAGAGTTCAGTTCATTTCTTAAAACTGCCCTTTGTTCTGCTTTAGTGATCTTAAGAGAGGATGTAAACACAACAAGTCCTAAAAATAGTTAATGGTATCTGGGTAGAGAAGTTCAGAATAAGGGAGCATAACAGGCAGGGGATGACTATCAAGTGTAATAAAGAATAGAAAAGAAAGGAGAAAATGATTAGGAATATGTCGATTCAAGGGAGAAAGTGTGAACAAAGCCTGAACTGACAGTGGAGCTTCTTGCCAAATTTTTCCTGCTCTTGAAGCCAGCCCCCAGACAACATGGAGCCAGTAATTATTCAGCTGCTAAGTGGGGGGTAAAGTCCATTTTTAGAAGGCTGAAGGAGAGAGCTCTACCTTAAAAACGATTTGGAAGCAGTGTTGCAAGTAGCGTACCAGTGTCTAAAGGATCAGGGTGTATTATCAGCGTACTAGCAAACAGGGATGGACTGCAAAGACAAGTGGATTTCTTAGCTAGTTTACTCAAATGAAAAATACCCCAACATGTAACACTGGCACAGCATCACAGTTTCCAAGGAGTATTATATTTTCCTACTCTTCTTAAATGTAACATGGACTCATTGTGAAAGGTTATAAATACAACCACAGCTTTGTGGACTGGAATTTCTTGGAGTACACTGTAGTGGTAATACCAGTGTTAACAGGTTTTTAACTGCTTTCCTCTATTTCCTTGAGTGGGGAGACCCTGTACTTGGGAAGTTTTTCATGTCTGACTGATTTTAAGGACTGCAGTGGACAGTGTAGTAAGCCTGCATTTAAATAAAACATCAGCTGAATCTTTGTGCAATCTAATTGGGGATAGGTTGGGAAAAGATTGTTGATTATTCTCTAATATCCTAATAAAACCTTCTGGCGTAACTGTGGCTTCTAGTTTCACTCAATTAAGTGAACAAGTCCTGAGCATGCACAAAGACCTTTATTAAACTTGCAGATAAACCTAAGGAGAAATTAAAGGCAGTGAAATGAGACTAGCTACTGCCAACAAGGAATTAAAAACAACCTGTCTTTTTTTTTTTGTTGTTTAATCAGTCATCTTAAATGGAGTACTAACTGCTACTCTTCTTTTTCTTCCTCTCCTATCTCTCCTTGCAGTGTTTTGGCAGTGTTTTGTGCAGATCACGTGCCAGGTGCTCATGTGCCTTCTGCACTTGCTCTGTTTCTCCTTCTCCTGGAGATCGTGGAGCAGTGTTGGTCCTGAATGGCTGGAGGTTGGGGAGCTGGGAGGAGCAGGCAGGGCTGGCAGCATTCCTTGGGCAGGAGGGAGCTGCTGGCTCTGCACATCCCTGGGTGCTGCTCAGAGGTGCCACACCAGGACTGTGCTCTGGGAGGTGCCTGTGGAATGGGCAGAGCCTGTGCAAATGCTGACTGGTCATGGCACCTGCAGGACTTGCTGATGCTTAGCAGTGTGTGTGATCTGGAGGAACCCTGTTTTCTGTTTTCCGTTATTTCAAGAACATCCTCTTATGCAGTTCCCACACCTGTAGTAGCTCTTCATGTTTGGTGCCCCACCTGGGCATTTCTTCAGTTCGAGCTACCGATGGCTCACGTGTTTTTTCCTACAGCCAGGTGGGTTTGCTCCTGCTTCTAGGTGCAATGGCTGTCCCTTCAGATGTTGGAGTGCTTGCAAAGGAAAAAAAGTCAATAAATATCAATATTATGGTCTCCATTTTCCCCAGGAATGGGAGAAATGGCAACAATGAATTTCTGCAATGCTATTTCTGTGCTTCAGTGCTTGCAAGGTTTATAATTTCTGATCTGCAGTCTCTCCCATCTGTGAGTTCATCTGTCTGGGAGTAGCAGGTGACAAATAGAAAGTTTAGGGCTGAGAACACCCGAACCAGTTTTCCTTGGTATTAAAGTTTAATGACTTTCAGTAGATGTAGATTTTTACATAGCCCTAGCCTACTGAGACTGGAGAAGGACAAGGTGATTCCTAGCAGACCATATGTTGCCATCTTGGGTTTCATGACTGCTTTAAAGAGCACATTAGAGAGAATTTTACTGTTCCTGAGTTAAAGAGATGCTGTTCTATGTCCAGAAGGCAGTTTCTTCAGCCTTTCCAAGGAAGATTTTAAGTACTGTGATGGCAGTATGGTAAAATAAGTGGCAGAAACAATGATGCGTAAGAACAGTGTTTCTCTTATCTCTCCTAATCATTCAGTGAAAATTCAAGTTGTGTAACTAAATTTCAAGCGTTAAGTTTACAGGGAGACTTGTGAAAGTAGGAGAAGGCCCAGAGAAATTCTGATAAGAGGTTATGAGTTCTTGTTTGACTGCTAACTATAAAGCGATCTCTTTCAGTGGCAAGAAGTTCAGTCCCTCCCAGAATAACAAAAATTATCTGGTATGAACTTTGTCATTGCAGAGATCTGGATGAATTTTGTGTGCTAAAGGGGAGCTTAGTATAGCAGCCTAGAGATCCTTAAGACATTTCCCAGGGGAAGAGGATTAACGAGGACAACACTGACATCTGATAGCTTTTGACTGTTGGACGTTGATAAATGTTAATCATTGAAGAAGCTTCCATGACAAATCAAAGTTTTAATTTTATATAAAACTTATATGATGCAAATCTATGACTATAGCAGTTTTACAAGTTGGGTAATGCTTTATTATTCATATAGCATTCAGCATTATAGCATATAGCATATAACAAATCCTAAAGGATATTTTTATACTGTGACATTTTTGGTGTTTGTTTCACGCAAATGTTTTTCCTCTTAGGGAAACTGAAGTTTAAAGGTGGAAGCAGAGGTGGTGCAGAGAGTACTCTATACTGAGCAAATCCTTTTGTTACAGACAGTACTGCATTGGCACAGTTCATTAAATGCCAGAGTGCAGGGGATTCGGTGAAGTTGATCACCCAGTAGGAAATTGTTGTCTCTTTATACTTAATCTGGAATCAGCAATAGCAAGTATAATAGGGAGTGCTAATTAGCTGCTAGTGTTGTGTCCTTCTTTCCTTTCATTTTTGAAGTTAATTTTGGAGTGAGAAGAGGGAGCATAGGACATCCCATTAATCGGGTGCTGGACAGGTCTTCAGAATATTTTCCCTGAATGTTCAGAGGGACAATTTGTTGCTCAGGGTTTGCTTGGGATAGAAGCACCACTCTCACTATTGCATACCAGGAACTTTCCCCAAATTCTTTTTCCTGTTCCCCCAATAAAAAAAGGTTCTGGTCAATGGCAATACTGGGGAAACTGTCTCTCATGCTCAATGTGAACAAATCATCATGCACAGTCAGGTGGTAGAGTTGCTTCACCTCTCCATACACAGCTCTGCTACAAGTCAGTGCTGCATACACACAATGTGAAAGCTGCCCTGAGCTGGTGCTGTAATCATTCCCTTGCTGCCATGCTCAAAATTACAGTGTCTAAAGTATTCCTTCCAGATGTTCATCATAATGTGAAAGTGTTCTTGCCACTAGCAGCAAACCTGAGTCACAGCCTCAGAGTGGCTGAGAAAGAGTTAGTCAACAGTCTGAAGCCAGAAGGTACATGCTGGAGTCTGGGGTACGTGAGAAAAGGGTTCATGAGGAGGCAGGAGGCTCTGAAGAGCATTCAGCATCTTGGAGGAGGAGTGCAGGATGTGGCTCGTGGAGCAGAGGAGTGGGAAGCTGTGGGATTGCCCAGGCTGAGCCTGATGTCCTTCACTCCCGGCTGTGTGTCCAGGGAAGATGCAGTGGACACAGATGGACCTGGTGAACAGAGGCTGTATTTACCTTGTAAGATAAAGTATGGATAGAAATGTTAAAAGGCAAGGAAGGGAGATGGAGACTGGAAACTTGGTCATGTCAGCATGTCTTCACACCGAAAGCACTGCAGGACAGGAACTTGTTCACCCATAATCCTCTGAGAATAGCATGTGAGTGCCATGGATCCCGGCGCTGTGATTTGACGACACAGCCTTTCCAGAATTCTTTTCTGTTCTCCAAGCAAACTGTTTTGCTACTCTTTGCTCAGTCCAGCTACTATACTGACATCCCTTATGTGATACAGTCACTTGCCCACTTCTCTCTGACCTGTTTTGGCTGTTATGAGAATTCAGTTGGTTAATAATGGCACATTTGAGGGGAAGGTTGGAATAATGTCTTGATCTTGCACTCTGCTCACATATCTGTATTAGTCTGTCATGGATAAGTAGATGTTGAGTACTTCAATTAGGCATTCTTCCCTTTCCTACCACCTTCTGTTTCTCTTCAGGTTTTAATCTCTGTGGCTTAGAAAATGCCAGCAGACTATGGGGATTGCCAAAAACTAATAATAATTAAAATTCCTTGCTATAAAAAGCAGTATGCACTGCTTTTGAGCTGAAAGCATTAGAACACTTTCCAAGAATTCCAGCATATTAAATTCTACTGTGACATTTGACTTATAGCATGGTAATTTTTCCCCCTGCTTCAGCACAGTGTAATGACAGTAAGTCCCAGTTTTGTAAATAAATTCCCACTCAAATTCTTCGTGACATCGCATGTGGGAGTTCACATAATAAAAAAGGAATGTTCCCCTCTTCTTCATGTTTCTTTACAAACCTGTCTCCATCATTTAAACGAATGTCAAATTTTCTTTAAAGACATGGTGTCTACCTAACTGAACTATGACCATTAACGTTCAGAAATGCTGTATTCTTGGTTGACCTCACTGATTAGCAAATTAAAAAAAAAAAGAGGAAGACATTCCACAGCATAATCCAGTTGCTGTAGTTGACTGGACTGGCTAGTTCAGGGTGCTCTGGTGACAGTGCAGCCTCAGAACTGGTCTGACGAGTTCCATAGGGATTCCCCAGCTGACAGGTTGAAATAAAAGCAGCCCAGCTGCTGCCATCATCACCAGCCTCTGCCGGGCTTCACATCACAGAGGTGGGAAGGAGAAAGCAAGACTCCAGCTCAGATCTGCTCTGGAGTCTGTACTCTGGTGAGTCCTGTGAAATTCCATGGAGGTCCTTACTGACGCAGTTAATACAAGTTGTGCCGATCTGTTTCCAAATTATGCTGGAGACTAAACCCCAGAGGAAAATGGGTAATTTAAGTCCACATTCTTTGTGATCACTGATGTGTTGGCACTAAACCTACATTGCAGCTATGGATTTATTTTTATATGCGCAGGGCTCCATAAGCAAAATCTTCATCACTAGACTAATGTAAGAGCAACTCTTTTTAACTTATTGCTCATGTACTGGACAAGAAATCTATCCTTTTTCAGTGATCCATAATTGTTTAATGAGCCCTTCTTTTATATTTGTAAAAAAATTGTTGATATTTTGATACTAGCTTTGCAAAAGGAGAGCTGTGTTGAAGCAAAGACATTCCAAGTATTAAGTGAATCCCTTGCAGTGCTGCAGCCTCACCAGGGATTGTGTTCCACTCTGAAACTGCTCACCATTCACAGAGCCCAGGTTCTGGCCAAACTGAAGTTTTTTTGGCACTCACAAGCAAGCACATTTCCAGAAAAAGATCAAATATTCTGATTCCTGACTGTTGCTCTTGCACCAAGGCACAGTGGAGATTTATCAGACTCCTTGAAGGGAGTGTATTGCCAGTGGATTTGAATTATAGTTTGATTATCATTTATTATCTTAGTGGTGTCAGACAATCACAGCCAGTTCCTGCAGGTTTCTACCCTCCACTTGCTGCTACTGAGATTGACCTGGGCCCACACTCAGCTGTAGCTGGAAAGAGTAGGGAGTGCTGCAGTTGTTTCTTTGTATGCCTAGGATCCTGAGACCTGAAATATTAGCACCTGAATTGCCTGGTTAGGAGTCTAAAGAAAAAAAAAATCATTAGGAAGCTCTACATTGAAATGAAATATGTTTAGAAGCAAACAGAAAATGTTTAATGAAAATAGGTATTCATGTGTCCTGAATGTTTGGTTGGTGGATGTTGGGGTTTTGGGGTGTGGTTGTTTGGTTGGGTTTTTTGTTTGTTTGGGCTTTTTTTGGTGAGAATTCTGCAGAACTCATTGAATACTTGAAGGTTAAAATGTGGTGGGATCTTGTTCTTCACCCCGTATTTTCTGACCAACAAAAGCCATACAATTTATTTTGTATTCCTTGGTATTTTTCAATGTGTCCTGTTACTAACTTTTTTAGAAACTATTATATTACATATTGTCCTAAGAAATGACAAAAATAAAGTGTATTTACCCCAATGAAACAAGAAAGAGAATGGAAAACAAAGACAGAAGGGTCATTCTCATCAACTAGACGCCTCTTTCTCCAGTAACAAAGTAATTCCCAATTATACAAGTGAATTCAGATCGATGATAACAGTACTTTCAGAGGCTTTGACCCCAAAACAAAATAATATTTTATTTTCTCTGGGCATGATCTTTTTTGCATTGTAGATTATTGTATTTAAGGAAGTTCTGACATTTTCATGTGCTAGCAAACATATATATCAGTATTTATTCTGCTTTTCTACTTTTTCTGGATGCATATATGCTCTCTATAAAATTAAGACAGGGAGACATGCTAATTTTCCTTTTGCATTGTCTGTTCAGCTGTGAATACTGCACAGTGCACTGTGAGTTGCTGGGACATATCAGTTACTTATAAATGACTTATGTGGTTCTGGTATTACAGTAGGAGTCATGTGGAAAATGCCATGACCATCTGCAGAGTGGAAATCTGGAAACACTGTAATACCATATACAGCATCTATTCATCCCACATGGAACTGCAATCCCTCTGAAGAACTGCAATTTTGGCTATAAGATGATTGGGGCTGGTGTTGCAAATAGATTCTAAGAGTATCTCCTGTGCATGTCTGAAGGTAACAGTACAGTACCAGATCATTATTTTATATGATCTGTTTCAGATATAGAAACATGCAAAATATTAGTAATTATTCTAAGGAAATAACAAGGAGTCAGAAATAAAGCAGAATTTACAATGGGCTGAGCTGCAGCTGTCTTTTTTCCCAAGACCTCAGCAATGTCACAAGCAGCAGACATGCAGAAGGATGTGGAAGTCTGGCATTCACAGTAAGTGTCCCACTGCCAGCCTGGTTCTCCAGCACTTTTCTAGAGCTTTAGCCTTTGTTCAGATTTAGCTTACATAAAGTTTTATTTTTTCAGGCTATGAGTGTAATTTTTATAACCCTTTTTACTTCTGACAGTCTGTCAGTCAGTCAGAGAAATCCATTGTCTATTGAGTAAAGGTTCCATTTTTTCCCTTAGCTCAACTGGGAATCGAGTTTCCTCCCTTGTGCTGCTGACGTGGAGAAATTCCGAGGACTTGTGAGAGCCCAGGAGAGAATTCCCCTCATATGCTTGATGTTAGGAGGTCTGTTTTGTCCCCACTCCAGGACATGATAGGATGTCCACTGGGGATGGGGAAGTGTGCTTGTAGCATTGTGCTAATTTACAGAGGCATGGACGGTGGCCAGGCAATAGACAGGACTTGCCTTCCCCTGGGCTGCACCTTCCAGGAAGAATTAAATGCTGTATCTGCCCAGAGAAATACGGACAGGTAAAAACTTATTTTGCACGGTCACTTGGTGAGCAGGAGATTGGAATAGAAGGACATCTTTAAAATTCTTTGATTCTGCTCCTGCACTCAGTGAACAAAGTCCACAAGTTTTTCCACAGAGCTACTGTGATGCTCTCCTCATGATTACATTGCTGAAATAACTAGCTGCTTCTTCTTCCCTTTATTTTCAACTATTAACTCCTTTAAAAGACAACTGAAAGTGAGGTGGATAGTACCCTTATAATTTTCCCTTGCAGATAATTTCTGTGGTTACTGTGCTGCTGTGAGCTGGGAAGAGGGGTGTTGGCAGCAGATGGGAGGCTTCACTCAGGGAATGTGAAGAAAGATATGTAGATATGGAGCAGTGTTGTAACTCCATGGCTCTTAACTCATCTCAGTGAGGACCTTACTGTGTATAAGGCTCTCGTAGCTGTGGGTAAGGAATGACAGAACTCATTCCTCTGACAAAGCACAGGGATCCCTGGTTTAGAATAGAATTTATTTTTAAATGGAGGCCTTCCCAGAATATCTTTGTTTTGCTCTGGGATTATCGCCAAAAATATGTTTTTGTGACATTTTGTAAATGTACCTGCATCCTTAGATAACTTTTTTTTTTGATTGTTGTTCAAAACTATTTACAAAAAGAAACAGAAGGAAAGAAGTATAAACTCTATCAAAGTGCAGGCAGTTTACCTAGCAAGGCAAAAGGAAAATGACAGAGATGGCAAAAGAAAAGCTGGATTTAAAATGCAGCAAAAATTACTCTCTTGCAAAATTCATTCCAGCCTGTGAATTTGCTAGAGTGGAGAAATTGATTGAAATGCTTGTCTTCAGATTCAGGTAAAGAGAAGTTTACAGGCATCACATAAAGTCAGGAAGTGATTCAGTAGGTTAAAGGCAGTCAGAAGTTTGAGACTGCTGAAGCAGCACAAATGACAGAGCAACTCCTGTCAGGGCATCAGGATAAAGGTTGGAGAGAACAAGGCTGAAAGTCACTTGAGCAGGGGAGGACACCCATGTTTAAAATCCAAGTTGCAAAGTAAAGTGTGTCAATGAAGTATTAACAAGATGTTTTCAATTTTGTTTGGACCTAGATAAGAAAATTGTGAATGTAGCAAAGAAATGTTTACCATAATAAATGGCATTTATATAATATATCCATCTCAAGATCTTGAACAGGTTTACAATGGTACTTAGAGATTTTGTTTTTACTTCATAGCTGATCAAAAAACAAATTGACTTGGGCAGTTACTGAGAAAGTCAGGAGCCCAGGCTTGTTACTGATCAAGAGCCACTGTACAGTAGTCTGAGTACAAAGATGCTAGAATTTGCTCTTTCACGCAGGGAGCTGTTCATCTCACAGCTGACATTTCTGTGCAATTACACCCCAAAACACTAACTGCTCTAATACCATTGCTGCCTCACCTGAGGTCAGAGCGTCACAAAACTATTTCTAGGCTTTGGAAACTGGTGTCAGGTGTTTATCAAGACAGCTTGCAATTTCTCTTTGCATTTTGTCTGCATTTCACAGCATATTATAAGTGGCATGTCAGTAAAAAATAGATTCAGCCTTGCCAGCAACAGAAAGCAAAGAAGGAAGCGGCAGTAGTTGGCTCCCAGCAATGTTCTCTTGGGAACAAGTCTGAACTGAGGCAGCTTTAGGGCTCTTTAGTTAAATTAGAGTTTTCTTTCAGTTCTCTTCATGATGGGGTTGTTCTTTTAAGGACACCACCATTTTGCAAACATCTAAAAAATTGAATTACAGTCTTTAAAAACAAGCATCTTGTACTGCCTAGGTTAGAGTAGCTACCAGCTTACAAAACACAGAGAAAATACCTCTCAGTACATCACAAAAGAGAGCAGAAACATGGCATAAAACACCAGAGGGGTACTGTCTCTGGCTGACAAGATTTATCTTTAAGGCACAAAAGCCTTGAGGGATGTAACAAAGAGCCAGGATCTCAAACAAGGAGCTGAAGAGAGCTGTGGCCATTTCCATTGCTGGGGTTCCAAGGCAGAGCTGCAGTGCTGCTGTGCATGTCCATCCTCTGCTGCCCACCATTTCATACTGCTCCAGGGGCTGGCTTGGGCTGAGTTTTAGGGACTGCTTATGTGATTATTCCAGTTGTTTGAGGCTTTTTCCAGAAAACCCATCTCATGCCCCTGTTTTGTTTTGAGTTATCTGTCACTTTTATTACTGCTCTGGATTCAGTTTGGTTTGTGGATTAAGTTTACACATATGAAAGTAGACCTGAGTACATTTCAGCTCCCCCAAACAACTGTTACCCACCTTCCAGCTCCTCATTGTAGCGTCACCTTTTTGGCTTATTGTCCTGTATTCCCTACTCATTTGTGCAGTAGCTCCTTTGTAGTAATTATCATGGCACCAAAACCAGTGCTTCTTCCACATGGCTTGCCACGAGTGGAAAATGGTGCTGATTGTCCTGGATGAGCTGGCTAAGAGGATGAACAGATAATCACAGAAATTACTAAGTTTGGCGCTGTACTTTTTTTCCTGTCAGTGGTGCTCAGTCCAGCAATCCTTGGTGCTACAACCTCAAACATAGTGTACTGAAGAGATCAACAGATCTCTGAGCAGAAAGATGTGAACCTATCTGGAAAGGCTTCCATGTGGAGTGGCCACAGCAAAAGGAAGCAAAAGTGGTTTAATCATAGGATAGTCACTGATCATGGGTAGATTGCTGGGCTTGCGTATCCAGAATTCTCCAGGAGCCTGAAGTGTGAACAGGCTTTGGCAGGAAGCTGAAGTGTGCAAGTATCTGAGCAAACAGAGAGTCCATTTTTGTGTAACTTATTAGAAGAGTTGTCTCCTTGGATGCCTGGTCATGAGGATGGCAGTACACTCACTGTTTTGCTCAGAGCTGTAAGCAACCTTCAGTAATGTGGATAATCAGAGAATATGCCAGACTTATGTACTGGCCCTTAAGGAAAATTACTCACTGGAGCCATTTATACCAGATTATATTTGCAAGGCAGGGGGGGGAAAAAAGATATTTTGGTCTAGCATTACAGATCTTAAATCCATTAAAAAAATACTGAAAGTGATTATGTTTGCACATTGAATCGTGCTTAAAGGAGATAAAATAGCAACAACTGAAAAATCTGCTGAAATTTGCTGAAAAATCTAAGTGTAGATAAGGTGGAAGTAAAAACAACTGGATCTTAGCTGATCATTTTCCAGCTTCTTTCTTCTGGTTCCTGGCTTCAGCAACCTTTTTAATAAGTTTTGAATGTAAATTATTTTCTTTTCACATTACCTTTTAAAGACAGCAGAAACTTGTATATAAGTGCTTGCAGAGCTGACCTGCTTTTTATAACCCTTACAAAATCCCTTTGAGAAAGGAATAGGAAAAAAAGTGAAAACACAGTGTTTGCCAAATGGCAGTAATACCTCCTGTCAGTAGAGAGAGGGGGACCAGGTATAATAAAACTCACTGCTATTACTTAAGAAGCTTGAAAAACTGATCTCTAACGGAGTTGGAAAATACTTTAGAAAGCTATTTAGGGACACTGAGAATGTGCAGAACACAAAATTAGTATTCTTTTGTAAACACAACCTAATACTGAGGTGAAAACCTGGAGAAATTGTAATTTTCACTAGGAAAAAACTAATTCAGAAGAGAGATTTTCGCATGCAACTCACCATCCTTTTCAGGGCTTCACTCACTTAAAATGTTTACTGCAAATTCCTACAAACCAGTTTCTGGAAAGCCAAGAAGGGAATGGATCAGGCACAACGGGCAATACCTAAAATTTGAAACATACAGGCAGCAATTAAAAAGTAGGACAGATTACGGAGAAGAACAGAAAAGTACAAATAACTTGGGTGGGTTTTTTCCTTCAATTTTTTGAAAGTTCCAGGAGATCTGGCAAAACCAACATTTTAATCAAAACTGAATAATATGCAAATTTGCCAAAAGTACTGACTTTCCTGCAATATACTGAATCTTTCATAACAACGAGAAAGATTGGGCACCTGAGTTTTCCACCAAGACAACAATCTCTTTATAAAAGTCCCAAGCCTATAAAGGAAATTCTGAAAAGCAGCAGAGAGAAGGCAGAAAGGAACTGCCAGAAAGGATCATGGAATAATTCAGGTTCGAAGGGACCTAACAAGGGCTCCAAGCTCTTCTCAAAGCAGGGGCAGCTCTGAGGCCAGAGCAGGTTGCTCAGGGCTGTAACCAGTCTGCTCTTGAAAACCTCCAAGGGCAGAGATTATGCAACGGTAATGCTGAAGGAGGAATCGAGGTGGTAATAATGAAGAAATTAAAAATCAGTTTGTCTTTTGCAGACTAAAGTAGGTTTCAACAAATTCCCATATTTTGCCAGTAGCTAATGAGCTGCAATAAGGTACCTTGCTGAAGTAACAAGCCCTTTAAGGTGCTCAGTCAGGAAAGACAAACTGCACTAAAAATATTAATGATTGAATGTGCAAGTTGCATGAGTTCTTAAGGATAGCTACCAATATTTGTTCTAATTTAGTCTTTTTCAATAACATGTTTACAGCTAGACTGTTCATTTATGTACCACCAGTTATTTTTTAAAGCACTTAAAAAACTGATTAATTGTATTTATTTGGCCATATAGCCCTCACTGATGTTTTACTAATGTACAGAGAAGTGGTTAACCCAAGGTCCCTGAGCATGCAGGTGGCAGCTGGATGGAAAAACACAGCTTTTGCGCTATTTGTACCTCAGTGATCCTTCTCTGAAACAGAGAGGTGACAGTAATAAGGTCATACAAGAGAATTCTCTGTGAACATTGAATGTTTTCTCCTGAAAAGGTCCAGAAAACGCTTGAAGAAAGAATGCTGAAAAATAGTATGCTTCATGCTTTGTATTTTGCACTGGTTTTTTCCTCAGGTATGTGACATAGCAAAGTTTAAGAGCCTAGTATCTCCATATAAAGAAGCACACAGAAAAAAAAAATAAAAAAAAAAGAAAAACACTGTCTTTGAGGCCATTTACAAAGCTGGAGGAATGTGATGCTAGTGTAGTCCAGAATTTAACATCTGTATCCTGCTGCTGCTAAAATATGGGTGTAGTCACAGTTGTTTGCCCTTTTGTTACAAAGTGGAGGTTATTAAACATCCCTGACAATAGAAGCAGGTATGGTTTAATAACAGCTGTTACCACAGACAGGACTGTGCCAGTTATGTTTGCATTGCATTGACATTTACAGAAACAAGTTTGTTCCGAAGAAAGTTATCTGTCTGTGCATCTGTACTGACATCAAAGTATATCTATTAAGTACTTCTTCCATATAGCAGAGAATGGAAATGGAAAGATAACATCAGAAAATTAAGTATTTACTTAAAATATTGAAATAAATGTTAAAAATAGGTAAACAAGATGATCAGTTTCTGGAACATCTTATTTTTGAAGGTGTTTTCATAATCAGCACCAGCTTCCTCAGGGAAGATAAAAGAGGGGGGACAAATTCCAGAATAACTATCAGGTTGCTTATGAAGGTTACTACAATATTTGTCTTGCCCATTCCATGCTTTGCTATGAGATTTCAGTGTTTTCAAGAGCTGTTCAAGCATAATTAGAGACTCAAAATGAGTTGAAATCTCAGCTGGCGGCCTAGCAATTTGTTTTCATGCTGCAAGTCATTTAAGATTTATATAAGCATAACTTTTTGATAGAGTGTGGGGGTATCCTCAATCCAAGTATGCTTTTATACCTCTATTTTTGTGCAAGACACAAAGCACTCGGTGCCCAGCTGTGTGGTGTCTTCTGCCCCTTAATGTGGCAGAACCTTGGTAGCTGAGGTAGCTGCTGTCTCTCAGAGGCAAACACTGCAAATATAACACTGCAAATATAAATAATGTTATATAAGGGTGCATTTGTTTCATTTGCAATACGCTGCAGCAACAGGGTCATTTCTAAAAATATTAGCGATGCAGGGAGTGAGGCTGCTCTAGAGTCAGGGGAAGGTTTCCATGGCAGGAGGCTGCCGGGGGAGCGGGGCTGGGCGGGCAGAGGGAGCGCGGCTCGGTGAGCGGAGCGGAGCAGAGCAAGAGCAGAGCAAGAGAAGAGCAGAGCAGGAGCAGAGCAAGAGCAGAGCAAAGCAAGAGCAGAGCAGAGCAAGAGCAGAGCAGAGCAAGAGCAGAGCAAGAGCACAGCAAGAGCGGAG
>VXBQ01002032.1:675374-685929 GCA_013400175.1 Phainopepla nitens | reverse complement strand
AGAGCAGAGCAGAGCAAGAGCAGAGCAGAGCAGAGCAGGTCGGAGCGGGTGCGCTGCCGAGGGCCCCTCGAGGCTGCCCTGACTCACCGCGGCTCCTCTGGGAGGCTTTCGGCGGAGTCCTTCGGCAGAGGTGGCAGCTCCTTTTCCTCAGTCAGCGCAGGCTGGGGAAGCCCAGAGCTGTCTACAGGTGCCTCCCCGGACAGTGAGAGGGACTGTTTGTTCGAGGGCTGCAGCCCATAGCGGAGTGCGCGCTCTGAATGGACAAGAAATCGCTCCCAAACAACTTCACGTGTGGGACTTCTTCAAGTGTCTCTGCTTCCTTACGTTCAAAGAGCCTTTTTATAAAGGACTGCATACCTTGGCTGAATTAATTTCAGCTTCAAATACAAGCACCATCTTCTTGAAAACAGGGCACATGCTGGTGATTTAGAGTGCTATTTTTCATTCTGTCTAGAGGATAATATAATCCCGGTAGAGCAGGATGTCCCCAGGTGTACTTCTCACTAGGACTGTTCCTTCCTCTGTCCCTGGCTGCCACACAATAGTGTATCACTGGGGCACTGGCCATCCCCACTGGTGACACATGACACTTTTTGGAGGGAGAGTTGGAGGAGGGTCATGTAAGGACTATATTTGCCTTTTCAGTGCAGGCAGGAAGCAGAGAAATAATAATTCTAATTGAAAAACAAAAACAGCATGAAGTTTATCTGCATATATGACACATACATTTGAGAGACCTCAGTCAACTTATCCTTGAGACCAGTGGAATTATTTTTGCAGTGGCATGGAAAAGGCTGTGATGTAGATAGCCTTCAGTTACACAATCGACTCTGCTCGCTTAGAAACAAAATACTAATTTTAAAATGTAATATGATACCTAAAGAAATTTTAATTTCAATTCAAATAGCAATGTTCCTGTGCTCACCATCCAGCTCGAGTCATGACATTAAATCATGTTTTGGTAGGATCTCATTAAATGTGTTGTAGTATTATAAAGTACCAAGACATTGACCTGTTCTGAAGGCTCATTCACCTTACTGCTCTCCTGGCTCTCAGGTTGTACAGGTTGTACAAGATGGGGCTTGTGCTGCTGCAGGGAAGCATCACTGTTCACACCCTTGTCTCTGGGCCTTTCGTGACCATGCGTGGGTAAAGCTGACCCTGCATATATATGAGCTAAGGTTTTGCAAAGCTCACACTTTATTTGTTGGTTTTAATATAATGAGGGCAACAGCTACTGTATTATCTTGTGCATTTGAAGATATAATAAACATTGTCCATGATTTGTAATCCTTCTCAAATATGCTTATGTAGGTAGAGATTGTTTCACTGATTTTCCCAAATGATCTAAGCATTCAGCGGTTACCTCTCTAATTTATTTCTGTGCCAAGAATAATGAGTGTGTTAACTACTCATGATGCAGCTCTGGCTGGGGAACAGAGAAAGGAGGTTTCTTGTGAGTTATGGCATTATTGTAGTGTTTATGGGGGAAAAAATGCCTCCACCTTCTTTCCTCTTCATGTAAATCTCTGCCAACCCCTGCTACTGCTTCCAGATTACAGGGCTTTTAACGATAAATAATTAATTATCTTCATAATCAATTTCTCAGGGCTATTAGTGCAGCCAGGGCAGTGATACAGTTAGAGAAATAAAAAAGACTAGGCTGGAAAAAAAATGAGTCCATACTGTAGGACAAGTGTACAAAGAAGGTGTTTCTTCTAGTAAAGTAGTTTTGGATGCTTTCTGCAGTGACTTAGGGGCTAGGCTTACTCTTTCTTCTTTTCTATTTTTTTTTCCTGGTCTTGACCTATATTATTCAGAAACCAAAGAGATGCCCATTTCTGAAAATAGCATATGGGTATCCTGAGAGAAATATTTAGAAGTAGTATGCAATCTATTTGTCCAGCAGTGCATGTCTAAAAAGCAGCAATGCATGTATTTGATGTTAAATGTCAGTATGACACACAGCCAGGAAAGAGTCATAGGGTTGATTTCAAGCTCTGTATTTATTATTGGGTCTTAGGGAGGAAAAAAACCAACCGAAAGAAAAAGTCTGTTTTGAAGGCTGCTGCTTCTAATGAGAAGCTTTTGAAAAATATAGGAAAATAAATGAAATTTCTATGGGAGGCCTTCTTTAAAACCACTTTCTACATTTATCATAAGAAACTCTATAAATCAATTCAGCATCTTGTTGTCAATTATCATATTTACTCATCTTAAAACAGAAGTCAGCGTATTATGTGACTCATGGAAGTTTGCATACTTGGCAAAGCTTGGTTTCTCCAGCTTTGAAAAGGCTTTCAGAAATATTTGCTAGGTAGGGAGCAAATTTTATGGTGAGAAGCTGTATCTTTTGTTAGACTAAAGCATAACATGGGAAATACTTGACAAGCTTTCACACAAAGGGATGGAGGTACTGAAAACAGCCACACTGACTGGACTTCCCTGGGAAACTTGCTTTAGTGCTTGTCCTTGCTTTACCTGCTTGGAGAACAAGAAGAATTTCAGTCCCTAGGCTCTTGCTTTAGCACTTTTCACAAGTATTATAATCTCACACATTTAAAAAAAGGATGTGACAGTTACAGTTTTTCAGCTGGCATATAGAGTTGAACTGACAGATGTGTAAAGAAAAGATTTAGCTAATGATATTGATATAATGTGGATTCTGTGAGGCTTAAACACTTGAATGAGAAACAGCCCTGTTAGCTTTGAGCTTTGCTCTGTAAATATTTTTGCTTTGAATCCTTCTGTACTGACTGTATAGGTTTAGCTAGATTAAAGCATTGTTCTAGTTAGAACCTCTGGGCTTCACTATAATATAGGTTGTGGAATGTGTGGTTCTATACTAAAGGGATGGTTTTTCTGGTACTGAGGCAGTTGGGAGAATTTCTGACTGTGTATTTCTTAAAGTTGGAATTTGAGTATTACCTTTAGTAATATGTATTTATCTTACCAAATACTAATGCTTCCTGGGTAATGCATAACCAGTTTTAGCAGAACAAAGCTGAGCCCTGACAGTCCTGGAGACAAGTGTGAGTTTCTCTGAAGAACTGTTTTGGCAAATGTAAATCAGTTTACAGATCTGTTTGTTGTATAAGTGCCTAGAGAGCTGAACTGAATCTAATCGACTGAGAGAAATAAGTGAAGTTTGGACTCTGTATCAGTATAGGCAGTGTGATGACTCATAAAAAAAACTCATTTAGTACTTCACATCTTTTTGAACCTCTTGTTCACCATGTTAAGCATAGCCAGTATTACTCTGTGGTCAAAGCTTGATTTTGTAAATTTTGGACAGAAATAACATCTAGTTTGTTTGTTTGTTTGTTTTTTTTTTCTGAAAAATGTCTTACTGAAAATGCATTACAGGTTGCAGTTAATGGGACCAAGTGTAAAATGCCTGCATGCTTTTTGAATGTTCTGAGTGATTCAGTGACAACTGGTTTCACTGTGCCTTTTTACAGCCAATATTGTATAAATCTCCAAACTAAAAAAATGAGCATCTAAGAATTTCTTGCACATGCATGATGACATATCATACAGGGCTACTGGAAAAATGTCAGTGCAATTATCCAAGGAGTGATGCAGGCCCTCCTGTCTCACATGAGGTTCAGGTGCCCTACCTCAGTAAGGCAGGGGTTGCCTTTTGCCCACAGGTTCAGAAATCTGCAGCCAAAGTGATCTCCATGCTTGAAGTGTAGGTAAATTCTGTGTGAGGGCAGATATATAGCCATGCTACCTTTGCCAGGAAATTCAGCTTAAAAAGTCTCCATCTTCGGCTACTTATTCCTGCCTCTGTGCTCCAAGGATAGTTTTTAAGCCAGGATCACTTCAGGTATCCCCACACAGAGTTAGCCAGGTGCAGCTATGGAGGGGGTAACTAGGTGTCAGAGCAGAAATGAGAGGCCGAGTAACATGAGCAGAATGTGGGGTTTTCATCACGTTAACGCTGCCCACTGATTTCATGGGCTGTGACACACCACAGCCTAAAAGCCAGCCCGTGAAGTGCTTTTCTTTCCTGACAACAGCAGGTCAGGAAATACTGCAATATCCTTCCACACTGAGCACTTTCTGTTCTAGTAACCTCTCATGTAGCTTGCCATGTTGAAACTGTTACATGCACTGAAAACTTTTTAACTTATTTTAAAAACTTGTAGCGACATTTGTTTGTATAATTAAACACACCAATATTACAAACTGTAACACTTACAAAAGAAATAGGCATGCTGCAAAACATTGTCCCTGGGAGCTAAATTTTGCTATTGATTGCAGACACAGCTGAAATAGAATATATAATATCACAGATAATCAGATGTCTGCTTAGTAGCTATAGACTAAAAGTAACTGAAAAGCACTCTTAAATTTAAGATGGAAAGCATGTGTTGCTCAATGAATGTGTCTTTAAGATCCCTTCAGGGTGTAGTCTGAATTATTGAAATGTGGAGTTAAAACTCATAAAACTATGTTCTGCTGTAGTGTTTTATAACAAAATAATATTGTGTGCACTCGTGTTCCAGGCTTATATATTATAGAATGATATGATTTTGAAAGGGACCCCAAACAAAACCATCTCAGACCGGTGTGCACCGCTGTGTAATATAATTATCCAGCAATATATAGTTAAGAATCCTGCAGGGGGTACAAACAAGGTAACTTGAGTTTCTTCCAGTGACACAAACTGATCTTTTTTAAGTGCCTTTTTTTTTAATTGTTTTTAATAGTTGGAGGTAGAAACAAAAGCAAATACTAAGATGGAGAGGGTTCATAACCCTATGGGTGTGACCATCAGGAGCTTACTCACCTTACTTACCTCCTCTAAACCCTACTGAAGTTGCTCTTGTAAAGCAGGTGCTACTGGGACAGAGCTACCAACTAAGGTAAAGATTACACTGGAATTAATTGAGTGTAATCTGGTGTTCCTACTTTTAAGCACATTGTTAGTTCCTTGACTTGACAGATTTGTGCATGTGAATTTTAAAAGAATAGATGGGGTCTTGTACCAGTTGTATTAAGAAAGGCAAGAAGATAAAAATAAATTTGACATTCTAAAACACGAAAGCTGAGTGGCAATAAAAATAGATTATAGAGTTCAGTAATCTAAGTTTCTACATTTTATTTGCAATTATGCAATAAAGCTTTTTAGGTATGAAGAATTAAGAAGCAGATGAGCTCACACTTTTGCATCATTATCTATAAACACTTTTAGCAGTGTAACAGTTTTCAGCATATAGTTTTGTGTTGAATGTAACAATTTACAGTACATATTTTTATTTTCTGTATGCATGCCCTTCTCATTGACAAAAATGAGTCATGATAATTTCCTGTAGTACTCACTTCAAGTCTGATATTTGTGCTCAAGAAACTGTAGAGGTGATCTCACCTTTCAAAACTATCTGGCTTAGAAAACCACACCTCTGCAACCTCCTGTCCTCCCCCTCTTCCATCCTCCTTAAAGTGGTGATTCTGTTTGGGTTTCAGGGAACAGTTTTGTCACTTTGTATCTTGTGCAAAGGTTCCTGGAAAATTTCTGGGTTTGAATACAGAGTTGTTCGCCAGAAAGGTAATTAAATGAATCAATTTGTTAAGCGGGCCCTGGACTGCCTTTACAAATCACTCAGTGTTTGTCAGTAATGAAGCCTGTGTGCATTCAGTCTTCACTTTTACTTTCTGAAGTTGCCTGTGCAGTTAATCTTTGGTGAATGTTGCTTGTTGTCAGGGCAAGCACTTTTTAGGATGATCTGCTGGTCATGCTCTCTAAAACTAAATATGATAAATAAGAATTTTAGATTAGTGGAGCATGTGTGGTGCTGTCTGCAGTGTGACTGTTTCTGGAATCACATCAGCACTGAATTTATGCCTGCTGAAGTCTCACAGCTCTCTTTGATTATTTCAACAGTCCCCTCTCTACCAAATAAACCTGGAGAAAGTAGAACAGTTCTGAATATCTGACATTTTGACATCCAGTGGCTACTTAACAGTGAAGCATTTTGTGAAATCAGCCATGATCAGCTGCAGTGCATTGAAGTTTACAGTCCCGTTCATAAAACGTCTGAGATGGGAAGTAGAATAGTTACATAACATTTCTGTAATGAATTTCTGTGATAAATTAGCTCTGCTGCCGAGGAGCACAACTAAAACTCACAAATAATATTCTTTTCAACAGTAGTCTCAGATTTTGTCACTACACAATTATACAGATGACAAAGTTTCTCCAAGACCTGGTCCAAACCATGGAGATGAGTTTCTTTTTATAAGGATAATCCAAAATGATTACCAAAGAGACTCTTTGCTCTCTTTTTTTTTTTTTTTTTTTGGTAGAGATTTCAGCTCTACAGTGATACATTCTTTAAGTATTTTAAGGCTGAAAATAATGTTGCGTTGCTACTGCAACCTACTTTTACTTCTATTTCTACATTTCCCATTTGCTTACAAGTTGAAGTGATATTTAGGCTGAACAGAAAAAAATGCCTTTGCACTGTGTTAAACCTAGTACTATTTTTAAGGTGTTAAAAAGGAAATAACAATGAGTTTAAACAGCAGGAGTTAAGACAGGCCACCTGTATGAATATGTTGGTTTATTCCCATTCTGAACATATCCAGCCTCTGGAGTGTACTTGAGGTATGTGCTTTAACCTCTTGATGAGAGGTGAAGTGCAGATTTGGGGACTGTGTCTTTGTCTGACAGTTCCAGTATGTGAGAGGCAGTGAATTACTGGAAGACTCTATTCCCTGTACATTGAGCAATTGTCTGCAGTGTTTTCAGAAGAGGTGCTGCAGTGATACACAGCCCTTTAAAGAGTCAGTAGGTATGGGAACCAAGCTTTAACTGTGTGGAAGTGGGAGGAAGATAAGAATCATTACTAGGCATCATTACTACAGTGATTTTTTTTCCTTAGGGACTTGTTTCATCAACACGTTGAAGTTTTGTGTAATTTTAAGGACATGGATTTCCTACAGCTTTCTGTAAATCACTTTTTTACGTCTTGAGGTAGAAACAGATACTTTCTTCTCTTGTGGTTCATATGGTGAACTCTAATTTTCTCTTCCTCTTTTTTCTTTGTTCCTGAAATGCTGAAATCGTGTGGCAACTACAAATACAGAACGTACAATATCAACTAAACTGCATGACATAATTGACAATATATTGGCCTATTTATAGGTAAGCATCTCAAGATTACCTCATAGGGCAGCAAAACTGTCTGCTATCTCTGAAAGATTTTATACAAATTGTTCTCTTTCTGAGCCACACACACCACAAAACCCACAGGAAGTTGTTTCTGTAGTGGCTGCGGTTCTGCAGTTTCCTTCTTCCCCATCTTTAAGTGGTCAAAACATTTCTTAAAAAGTTAAATCAACACAAAGTAGAGAATAGACTTCCTGTTCTTGCACTGTAACAGATACCCATGCCCTTAGAAAGAAGGATTCACACATCTGACTGTCCTTCTGTGTCCTTTGAATCAATGTAGGGTGATGATTTGAACTTATTAAATAATAGTTTTATTTTTAGATTTCCTACCGAGAAAATATAATAGTACTTTTTTTAGACATCTCTCAGTAGCAGTTATTTAAAGGATGAGTAAAGCACTTGCTTTTCTTCAGCCCTTGACTTCTAAGACAATTTTTTATCTAAAGATAGGGGTTAAATATGGTCCTGTTTTCAGGACCTATAAAAGCAGAATCAGAAAGATGCTTTAAAATTCTGATCCCTTAGCTAACAGATGGGACTTGGTATATAACTGTATCTGACTGGATGTACTATATATAAGGCACATATACCTAAACATTAACTCATACATCTCTCTTGCTATATATCACTATGTGTATATAAATATATAGACATCTGCTGGTTCATTAAAGATTTTTAAACGGAACATGAATACACTGAAATCCTAACAGTCTTAACAATATATAACTTGCTCTTTCAGACATGACTTTTATAATATTTATTTAAAAAATTAAAAAACCCACCCAAGGTTAAATAGGATTATAAAATTCAAAGTTATTTGCACTTAAGATAATAATTCTATGCTGACTTGACCAACATTTGATTTGGCATTTTGAGTACTGTTGATGGTAGATTTGCTTGTGAGCAATTTCTTAATGAAGAGATGCAAAAATCCTCCTGAAGGAAGAATTTCAAAGGACAGCAATATGATTCTGCTATTGCTTTGTATAAAAACAAACAGAACCATTCATTAAAAATCATTTGTATCTACCAAAAATATATGCATTTTATCAATGCTAATAGAATAAGATGGTGTTTCTGGCTCCTCTAATTTGTATCAAGACTAGAGATAAAAATTTAAATAACTGTTGGATGGGAAAAGAAAGAAGATGGTGGAGGGAGGGAGAGAAGGAAGAAATAAAAGGAAGGAAGAGAAGGAAGAGAAGGAAGGAAGGAAGGAAGGAAGGAAGGAAGGAAGGAAGGAAGGAAATCTCCTTAGTCTCTGGGCCAAAAGAGCTATGCATGTCCAGCTGTTTTAATACCCTAGCAAAAGTCCTTCCTTGTTTAATAGTCTCCCTCCTTGTTAAATTCAGTGTATGGATTGATAGCATTTTCTCATCCAATGTGAGGTGATACAAAAATAGTGCCTCCGTCTTTGCTGGAACTTTCTTCGCTTAATAATTTTTCTTCCACCTTTTTATTTGTTCCCCATGTTTCTACCAACTCTTTAATAAGTGCTTTTCTTTCCCATGGTCCTTCTCCCTTAGTTTAGGGAATCCGTGTTCACCTCTGTTTGCATGCCTTCATCCTCTTTCATTCCCTTGCCTCATCTTGGTTGATCAACTTTACTCTTTGTTCGCAGCCTGTCCTTCTCCCCAGCCTGTAAGTCTTGTCCACCCTCCCCAGAACTGTTCAAGGAGAGAAGGATGAAAGGGAGGGATTATTTTACCCTACGGTTTATCAGGTCATCCTCCCCTGAGTTTCTTTTCATGCGTCTTTACACCTTGAAATCTTCCCCCTCCTTCCTGTTGTGATGTCAGCCTTTTCCTTCCTGCCTCCCCTGGTGAATACTCTGGCAGTGAAGCATGTGGGCATAAAAACCGTCACATTCCGCCTTCTGCATGTGTAGATACAGTTAAAAAAAATAATCTGAGGCTTAGTTACATCTAGCAATTGACAAATAAAGAATGTGCTGTAGTGTTTTCGTGGAAGGCGCCAGCGGAGGGGCTCTGGCAGGAGGCCACGCCGCAGCACGGGAGAGCTCCCGTGGAGCTCCATGGAGCTCGGCACGGCGGCCGGGGCTCCAGGAGAGAGGAAAAGGCGAAGCCGGGTGTTCGGGCACTCGGGAGCGGTCGGGTGTCAGAAAGCAGGGACGCTGCTGACAGAGGTCCCTGGAGCTGTGGGGCTGTCCCGGTGGGCTTTGCCGGCGCGGCAGTGCCGCACTCCCCGCGCCATGGTAGAGGAGCTGGCCCTTCCCCCTGATTTCGGACTGCTGCCTTGGGAATAGCTTCAGCTATTTCCTGGAATATGAACTTGTTTATTTTCAAAAGAGAACAAACGTAAAACTCATACAGTAGCTTTGGGTAGGGCGTTTCTTGGTGGAAGAGTGATTTGGAGCGTTGAATTATTGCCTCTTTTTAAGAATTTAAGTGCTTCTGGAGATTGCATGGAGCACAAAAGCAGCTGGTAACCCATAAATAGTACAACTACAAGAAAATCGTGGCCCTGATACCTTGGCTTTTACTGCCGTGTATATCTCATGAATGTTTGCAAAGTGAGTGCAAAGTACTCCCATTTTGATTTGGGATTTTTCTCACCTACTTTCCTTTCACTGGAACCTTATGTGCCTGATTAGCCATACCACTTGGGCTCTTATCTAATTCTAAAGAGTAAATTAATCAGTATCATAAACTGTGGACCATAAAACACAGTGCGCCGTCTTTTCATTGGGCTTTGAAGCACTTTAATGGGTGATGTTTGGTTAGCTTATGACTTGGCCCTACAAAATTTGAGAATGTGCTCAGCTTTCTGTGGCATGAGCCATCTCCAGAGTCAGAACTCCAGCTGCATTTTCAGACAGCCTCATCGTGCATGGGTTGGGCATCCAACGCCCAAAAGTAAAATAACATCTCTAAAAGCCTTTCCTTTTAAATGGGAAAAAAATTTGCAGTGTTTCTCTTACTGCTTAAGTAAATACTTACTTTGTAAAAGACGCTAAAAACGCTTTGTCTAAAATACTGGGAAAAGTTTATTTTTCAAAGCCACAGGCAGCAGTTCATGGTGCTATAGGAAATGCTAAGGCTATGCAGTCACCACCTTAAAGCAAAGCAAATCTCCAAAGTTGTTTTCTTTCTGTGTCTTTATTGCTTTTATCTCAAGAACAAAATGTACAGTTAAGGAACTCGAAAACTAACGTCCCGCCCCTTCAAACAATGGGCAAACGCAAGAGCAGGTTTGAGCCCGCGCTGATCGACATCCCAGTTCTGCGGCCGGCTGCAGGGGGGCGAGGATTCCTTCGCCGTGAGGGCTGCGGACCGCGCGCCGCGGAGAGCGCGGCCAGGGGCCCCGCCGAGCGCCCGCGGCCGGCCCGGCCCGTCCCGTCCCGCAGCGCTC